>MNCI01012628.1:750099-820218 GCA_015680685.1 Gnetum montanum
ACATTGCGGGCATACACAGAGAGGAAAAGGGTTGAGAGAAAGAAATGAAAACACTACAAACTAACTGAATCTAAAACTGACTTATTGGATATATCTACCTCTTATTTATAGATGAGGAGATAGGCTACAATATCGCGTACGCGATATCATGTCGGCTGTGATACCGCGGATGCGATATCGCAGGTGAGATATCGTGGGTGTGTTAACGTGGGTGCGATATTGCGGCTGTCAGCAAATTCATGACTCATCAGTAACTTTTGGGGGTTTGACCTAAGGTATTTATACCCAAGCACTAGAGGTCTTATCATCATGGAGTTTTGAAGCTAGTAAAGGAAAATAATACATGCCAAGTAAAGTGGAACAAGAAGGTGACTATCCATCCCTTCTAGCTGGTTGTATGCCTAACCATGGTGGTAGTGTTGGATAGCCTCTAAGGGATTGATGTTAAAAGAAGATAACCCTAAGAAATACCTAGAGCATGAACTAGTTATATTATTTCACATTAATAAAGCATTATTTTCTTTTTCCTTTTGCATTTTTCCTATTATTTTTATGCATAATGTTAGATTTTCAGCATCTTTAACATTTATCATGCTATATTCCTTACATATAATCTTGAATGTAATGTATATTTGATGTTTACCATGACATCTAGGGATAATATGTCACATTATAAATGTTTGAAAAAAATTTTCCTAGACTTTGAATGCATAGTGACATCATCCAAAAAGATGTTAACTAGTTTAAGTATATATTAATAATATATATATTATTTGGTTAAGTGAATCGTTTATATTTTTTAAATTAATAAAATCTCAAATTAATTTACTAAGAATTAATTTTTATATTGAAAACATAAATTAAAACTAGCGTATGTTCTTCAATGATAATTCTTAAGAATATGTTCATCTCTTCATCCAGCTTTATGAAAATACTTATCTATTTTCAAGGATAAAGTCCAAGTAACAAATTAGTTAGCCTCTCAAAAAAAAATTTCTACTAAAATAACAATTATCATGAAAACATTCATCTCTTAGCAAACATTATGATAATAATTACTTATATACTATGACAAAGTTTAGCCATAAAGCTCCTTCTTAGCTATTACTAGTTTAGCTATATATTTATGATATGTATCTATTCTATGGCTGAGAGAATCTTTTATATTTTTCAAATTAATAAAATCTTAAATTAATTCACTAAGAATCAATTTTCGTAATGAAAATAGAAATTAAAACATGTGTATGTTCTTTAATGATAATTCTTGGAAAAAGGTTCATCTCTTCACCCAACTTTATGATAATAATTATCTATTTCTAGGGAGAAATTCCAAGTAACAAAGTAGTTGACCTCTCGGTAGAACTCTCAACTAAAATAATAATTATTGTAAAAAATTTCATCTCTTACATAGCATTATAATAATAATTATTTATTTAACATGATAAATTCCAACCTTGTAGCTTGTCCTTGGCTATTATAAGGAGACAAAAAACTCATGACTCGAAGAGCTCCCCTTAGTATTATAATGAAGAAATTATTTTACCATGACTAAGAAAGACTCTCTTGGACAATGCTAGTAGTTGCCCTTTCAGTCAAAATAAACCATTTTATCAAGCCCTCAAAATTTGTATCCATGGTAAATTGAAAAATCACCCCAATATTAGATAAGCCAAAGGACATTCTCCTATATGCATAAGTTTCTCATCTAGTTACAACTATTGTCTTGTATTGATCAACAAGATCCACCAAAATCTAGTTGTATCCTAAAAATCATCTAAGAAAGAGTATAAAGTAAAATTTTCCACAATCTATAACATTTAATCAATCTTGAAAAGCATATATCTATCTTTCTCTAAGGTATCATTTAAATTTTTGAAGTTCATGCAAATGCAAATATCATCATTTTTCTTTCTAACTAGAACCAAGTTAGAAATCTATATGGAATACCATATGGAATAAATAATATTTTCTTGGATCAATTTTCTTAACTCAACCTTCATATTTGGTTTGAATAATGGATTAAACTTCATCTATTTTTAGTGTACTACCTTGCAGTTTGACAACAAAGGAATCTTCTATGTAATGATATTTGGATCAAAATCTTTAGATTATCATAAGACCATGTAAATGCTCTAATGTTTTCCTTCAAAAATAACTTTACTTTCTCTTTTTTCTTTTGAACTAAGACTCTTTCATATCCTAGCTAATCTTGACTCTTCTTCCATTTCAACATTCAATAATTCTTCATCTTTGCTAAGGCTTTCTATCATTAGATTTCTTAGGTTGATATCAAGTTGTTATTATAATTTAATAAGATTCTTTAGAATAAGATTGGTATGATATCTAAGTTTTAAAACTATTTCTCCTTAATGTATAATTTGATATTTAAACTCTTCCTTTGCAAAAAGATTCTAATGAGATCATAATTATGAAGTACTTGGAAATGGACTATATTATCTAGAACCTCTAGTTCTAATGCTAATTCTACTACCAATTTTTTGAATCAGGTAGAAGATTTTAGACTTATCATGGATGTGATCAATGCTAATTCATTGGCTTCTATATTCATCTCCATAGGAATGTAATGCATGTTACATTTATAAAATTGATTTTTAAAAAACTAAACCTTATGGACATATCTTTTTAGTTATAAGCTCTTAATAGTAGCCTTTCCTTTTAAATGATAATGAATCAGCATTAATCACAATAAATTCATCCTTCTTTTTAAATGTATAATACAAGCCTTTACATAGAACTTCATATTTTTTTAAATTATTGGTACATGTAAAAGATAAATAAAAATCTTTGAAAAGCTTTTGACGTCTTAGGAAAATAAAGATACCTCTTATACCATTTTTGTCTTGATTGGCTGCTTCATCAAAATGCAAGATTCATGCAAGGGAATCATTATTATCTCTTATAGATTTGGGTATGATGTCTTGGCCATCTAACATATGAACTCCATGATAATTTTTAGTCTCTACAACTTTATTATATCCATTGTATGTGACAATGTTTAACATGAGTAGTTCATTATGTATATGAAATTCATTTGGATGACCTTTTCATGGTAGCCACATGTGTGAATAATCAGTGGTAATATACCCAAAATATTTTGTTGACTAACTTCTAAAAAGAAGAAATTCATACAATGAAAGTATATCTACCATCTAAATAGTAATGCAACTAGAGATTCTTGGGTCTTAAGTGATCTGAAGATGAACTACTTATAACTCTTTCAAAATTTCTTCTTTTGATCTATTAACTTGACTAAGCCCTATATTTGATTTCTTAGGCCTTAGAACTAGTTACTTATATATCTCCAATGACATTTAGTTGTCTTAAGCTCTATAATCAATCATATAATTATGAATAAATTTATCAAAGGCTTTGATGGCAAGGGGAAATGGTGTGGCTAATTTATCCTAAATAATTTCTAAATAAGCTTCTTTACAAACTTTTGTTAAATAATAATTATTTACTAATGATTTTTCTTTTAATTTATTTTTATCTGAATCTTTATCTTTCTTAAATTATTGAACTAACTTTCTTTGATTTTTTTCCAAGTTCAAAAATTGTTAAATGCTTATTGACTCATATTCATATAAGATCTTTAATAAGGTCATACTCTAATCCTTCATTTTTGACATAACTACCACTTGCAAAAATATTAAAATGTTTTTATGTAAAATAACTCTAAGATGTGCCAAGTATTGCTAGCTCCTTGACTTTTCTACGCTCTTGGGGCTCATAAATTACATTTGAGGGTTATGAAGTTTGTAGTCCCTATTTTACTTCTTCTTGATTTTTAATCTTCAATCTAGGATTATAATCATTAAAAAAGGTTTTCTCATACTTATCATTTTCTAATTCAGATATCTTTGATAACTTTTATGGTTCAATATTCATTTTAATATCTAATTTATCAAAAAGCTCTAGGAAATAGCATTACTCATAATCTTTCTAAATATCATCACTAGACTCTTATTTCTCATCTAAAATTCTTTCTTCTTCCTTATAAATATACATATGTTTTTCTTTGTGATGCTTCTTAGTTTTTACCTTTTGAATCTTATGTTTATCATTCTTAATTTCTATTTTTTTAGTTGAAGGTAAGGCTAAAGCTTGTTGAATTTTATAAAGAGAGATCTTTTGGGTCAACTATGAGACTTCAAAATTAGAGGTCTGATCTTTCTCCATTTTAATTACTTTTCTCATAACCTAACTAAAAGTTTGGAGTGTTGGATCTATTTGGAACGATATTGGTATTTTTTGGCTTCAAGGTCCTAAGACAAATTTCCTTAAATATATCACCCACTATTTAATGTGTTGTGTCTAGCATGCCTAGCACTCTTTGAAACTTGACATCAAAATCTTTTAAAAAATTATTTATCTTCTTGGTTAATGGTTGACAAGAACTAGGATAAGGATAGTTTATCCAAATTATGATCAAACTATTCTAGAAACCATTCTTTAAATTATTTTCAACTATCAATGGAATCTACAAGTAATTACATACACCAAAGCATACATCAATGATTGTAATGGTAGTAATATACATCAATTACAAAATTGATTGTCCTTGTCAATCATCGATTGAGTGATCTATAAAAAAGTAAGCTTACAAAATCATTAGTACATATCATTGGGCATTGATTGTAAAAATAAAAAAAATAAAAAATGCAAATAAGTTTAATAACTTTAAAAGATCATGTTGAAGGTGCTTTACACAACCCCTAACAAGCCCTTTGACTAGTGTCTAGCCAACAAGGTAAAGGGTAAGCTCAAATAGACCTATGCATAAAAATAGCTTAACATATCCTTGATATTAAATAATAGATTAATTAATTAGCATCAAAAAATTAGGAGTACATACCATAAATTCAATGTAAAGGAGCATCATTAGATAAAAAAAAATGAGCCTCATTCAACCCTTGGAAAAAAATAAGCTTCCATGAAGCATAATAAGCATGTACATCGAAATAGTACCCTTCATTTGCTCTGTTAAGCAATTGAAACAAGTAATTATCCATCATCATAATTCTAACAATAGGGAATGGGCAAAGAATATAAAATAGTTTATACATTAATACATAAATAAGGAAAAAACTTAATAAAATATAATTGTTTATTCAAAACATATAGATAAGTTCTGATTTGATTTGTAACCTATAAATAACTTATCAACATAATTATTAATTCTTATCATTAATATAAATAGTCAAGTTTCCATAGAAATGAAATAACAAAATACATCATCTAGTGTCTAATCATTAATATAAACATGAATACAAAATCCTAATAACCAACCTTTACATTTCTTACTGAAATCCAAAAATGACCAAGTAAATAGGCCTTATATTAATGATTAAAAATAAAAAGTGGCTTTGTGTATCTACAAGTTGAATATATAAGGACAACCTATCATATCAAAAACTAAATTTTAGAGCCATCTTCCACCTCCCTATTCTCTTCTTCAAATTGGAAAGGCTCTCCTTCCTCATCATCCTAGATTGAAGGCCTTATCTATTCTCAATCATAGCTACCCTTTCATGCAGGATGGATATCATCATCATAACCTTATCCCAACAAAATGGGGTTGGCTACATGAGTTTAGTTTTTTCATTTGCCTCTATGAAGGGCTAGATATTAATTTATTTGTAGTTTATTTAAATCATCTTCGATCATTTTTCCCACATTTCTATGGTATTCCTTTTGGTGGCTTTCTTAGAATAGTGATGTAGCAAGCTTTGCTTATAAGCTTATTGTCTAATCTTCTTTTCACATGTCTAAATCACCTAAGCCACCATTCTTGTAGCTTATTTGAAATATAAGCCACTCCAGGGTATATATGGTTGTTGTGATTTTTTTCAAGGTAGCCATAATGGCTTGTTGGCTAGTCCTTACCTCTTTTAGTTGACTCCTCACCTCACCATAGAATTCCTACTCTTTTGCTCCATTTTCTATTATCATGGATTTTGGCTAGTAGATTCCTTGATGAATGATCTGAGTGTAGTAAATATCTTTAATCATATTTCCAAATGTGCTTTCTTTAATAAGAGAAAATTAGCCCTCATAAGTATTGTTAAAATAAAAAAAGGAAAGAATAGTCTTAATACCTCACCTTCATGGTGATAAACTAGTTATCAAATGAATAAGTAGGCATAATTCATCTTCTCCCCATATTTGAGTGCTTTCATAACCTATAATGCCAGACTCAATATGTATGAAACATGTGTGAAGGAAAAGATATTTATGACCACCATTTTGACCATCACCTAGTGTTCTAGCCATAGACTTATAACCTTCACATATTATGGCTTCATTCCTAAACTATCAAACTCTTTAATGAATTGGTGAAAAAGATCATACTTTTCCTTGATGCTTACCTCAAACTTGAAAATATGTTCCCCCTCATCCTACCTAATTTTCCATAGTTCCAATTCCTATGAGAGAAATAAACCTATTCAATTTCCCTTATTTTTAATTCCTATGGAAGCAATGTTGCTATTTCTTTAGCAAGGATAGGAAATCAATGCTTGTTGTCCAATACAAGACTCTAGTAGTTAAAGGATTTCTATGTTGGAAAAGTTCTTTCTTTATTTAAGGTTTTTTTATTAGACTTTACTAGCTATATTATTGTTATAATTATATTTTTTGAAAAATTTTAACATGTTATTATTTACCACCAAATTAATAGAGATGAATTCTTATTAGATCCTTTTATGTCATGTGATAGATTAAGATTGATATCGTTGGATAAATTTTATTGATACTAATCATTGAAGCATTGTTAAAATGTCATAGTCTTGGGTTTTATTTTAGGGTTTATCATTGAACATCAATTATGAAGATAATCATTGATACATTTGGATAATTTTTATCAATCCTTGTCCATGAATTGAGTTAACATCAATACAATATATTACTTTATTAAAACTATATTAATGGATATTTTCAAGACAATGTTAAGTGATATATCTCTTAATTTTGACCTTTTGTTATGTCAAAACCTTAAGGAAAATGGAGAACAAAGGATGTTTATGTAGTTGTTATGTTTACAGGATAAGAACATGGACAAGGACTTAATTAAGCATGAATATTATGAACAATAACTTCATAGGAAAAATGGGAGTAAGGGCAAGAACAAAGACTACAAACTAATTGAAGATGCTTCAACAATTGAAAGAAAGCTAGATCAATGAGAGAAAGCATCAGGAATGAGAGCTCAGAAGTTGAGAAGACATCTCTAAGGAATAGAAGACAACTTGGCCGAAATGAAGTTCATCTAAAGAAGATGTCTCCAAAAAATAGGAGAAATCTCCTTTTTAAAGAAGATGTCTCCCTAGAGAAATCTCCTCAAAGATGTTCTAATTGTGAAAGAGATGTCTCACTAGATTTGAGGTTAATTTCATAAAGATATCTCAATCTGGAAGAAGATGTCTACACTAGTCATTACATAGTTGTTGCATGAATTTTAAGGTATTTTCAAAAAATCTAAGGCTATAAGAAGATATTAAATTCTTGGGAAATAAGCAAGCATTATCAACATCAAAGCAATCATTATGTATTATACTTGTGTACTTCATTTGGCATATCTTTGGCTTGCTTTTAGAACTATGCCTCAAAGTATAAGGATCCATAGTTTAAGTTACACTCTTTCCTTGTGTTTTTGTTTCTCTCTTGTTGCTCTGCTAGGGTTGATGTACTTCTTGAAAGAAGGCATCATCAATGAGCTTGTTGAGATCCTAGGGGATTGAGCCTTTGTGGAGCATCAAAACACTTTGGAGTGAAGCTCAATTTTGTAAAGGTTGTGGAATCCTGAAAACCACATTCTAAGCTTGTGAGGACCTTGTGAGGCTGAGTGGATTTGCTTTGACAAATTACTTCGAAGAAAAGCTTAGAGCTATATAGGATGTGGTATCCTTCAAACCACATTTTAAAGAAACAAGTCTGGAGATATGTAAGGAATCTACCCTCCAAGTGTGGATGTATCCAAGTTGGGGAAGCATGTAAAATTTTGGTGTGATTTTTATGGCTATTAAATTTTGATTTGGGGAACTCAATTATCTCCCCCCCCTTCTAAGTTCTTGATCCTTAAGTGGTATCAAAGCTTAGCACTCTTTTATTCGACATCAACTTTCAAGAGTGAACTATGGAGGTAACATATTACATAAAGCTACTTATGTTCAATAGGTTTAACTTTGCCTATTGAAATGCAAGGATGCAAGGCTTCTTCAGTTCTATGAAGTTTGAAGTATGGGAGTCTATTCTTGAAAGTTGCATATCACCTGCCAATAGCATAACAAAGGTCATTAAGCCTCGAAGCAAGTGGACACAAGAAGAAAAATATAAGTTTATGCATGATTATAAAGGAAAAAATCATTTTTATTATGCATTAAATAAATCTAAACTTAATAGAGTAGCCAGATGTAAATCTGCCAAAGAAATTTGGGATACTTTAGAGGCTACCTATGAGGGAACATCGATAGTTAAGCAATTTAAACTTTTAGTTTTGCAAAGTGAGTATGATAAACGTAGAATGAGAGAAGGTGATAAAATTAAAGATTATTTATCTAGGGAAAATGATCTTTTTGTGGCAATAAGGGGCATTGGAAAAGACTTTCCTAAAAGTAACATCATAATAAAAATGATTAGGACACTTCAACTAGAATTTAGGCCTAAGGTTACAACCATGGAGGAGATTAGGGATTTTTTAGTTCTAAAATTTGAAGAGCTTCAAAGTACTCTTATTTCTTATGAAATGAACCTCATAAGTGAAGTTGAAATAAAAGAAAAACCTATTTCACTAAAATCTACCTCCAAGGGAAAAGAACCTACCAAGCAAGATAAGAGCATTGAAGAAGAAATAGCAATCCTATCAAGAAGGTTGCAAAGGCTTATGGAAAAAAGAAGTAAAAGCTCTAATTAATAAAGACCTAATAAATTTAAAGGTAATAAAAGAGGTAAAAATATTTCAAGTTCTAATTTTGATTCTTCTTCAATAGAATGTTAGGTTTGCAATGAAAGAGGCCATGTGGCCTTCGGATGTTCAAGTAATGGCAAGATGCAATGGAGGGACAAAAGTGATATGGAAATGAAAAATACCAAATTCGACACTAGTTGGGACAATGGAAAACAAACTGAATAAAAGGTGGAGGATGATGTAAAAAAATCACACTTCATATGCATGGCTCTCACTGATGATGATGTTGGCACCTCAGATGATGAATTTGAAATTGAAGGAGGTATAAAATTTTATGTATTGAACTTTCATCTTTTCAAAATATTTGTACTAAGATGAATAAACAACTAAAAAGTAAAGATTAAGACATCTCTTCATTAAATTTAAATATTTTAGATCTCACAAAAGAAATCTTAGAGCTAAGGGCTAAGAATGAAAAGCTAACCAAGCCATGTGAGCAGGTTAAGGAAGAACTTGTAGATGTCAAGCTTATTAATGAAAGGCTAGTCAAAGGGAAAGATTCCCTTCAAATGGTTCTTGAACAAGGAAGAAGTCCAAATGATAAGAGTGGACTAGGATGCTACCAACAACAAGAAGTGTCCACATCAACCTCATCAGAACAAGAGACCACTTCAAAAGAGGAGGCAACTACTAGCACTACAAGTAATCAAAGGATAACTCTAAGGTTTGTTTACTTTAACTACACAAATTGTAATTTAAATTTTTATCATATGAACACTTTTTCATATCATCAAACTTTTTGTTCTTACCAAAATGTATCAAGAAAAGAAATTATGAAGGACCATAGGAAAACTTGGAGAGCTCAAAAGAACAAGGTAGTAAAGAATGTTTGGAGAATTAAGAAGAAGCAACATGAGAATGAGAAGACTCTCTTCAAAAAATTTGTGAGAGGGAGCAAAGCCTTAGAAATCAAAGACTTTTATGTGAGAAGAGAAACCGCAAAAGAGGAATCTCATTATTAAGCTTGCTAGGCACCCTCATTCTCCTTAGCAAGAAAGATATGTAGAGGTAAGTAGAGGTGAATTTTTAATTTCTTGTAAGTATCCTTTAAGATTATAATTCATGGGAAGCCATTCTTGAGCCTTATCTTCCAAAATCTCATCTTGATGAGATGTTTACCAGGAGACGTCTCCCTAGAGGTGTCTTCTTTGAAAAAAAAAACATCTTTATAGAGATGTCTACTTCTTAAATGAAATGTTTTCCTGAGTTTTCCTTCAATGCAGTAGAGATGTCTTATTTTTAAAAGAGACATCTTCCTATAGATTTTAACCATGGATGAGACATCTATCTTCCAAATAAGGTTTCTTCTTTCTTATTAAAGACCCTCATTTGAGTGTCACTATATTAATCCAAACCCTTATTTTTCTCATTCATGCATAAGTCGATCCACAGGAGATGACTAGAGCTTCAAAGAGACAACCAAGGCTTCATCTACAATAGTGATCTAAGAATCCATGGCACATAAGAAGGTTGGAATGTCTAGGCAACCACCTAAGAAGATGTCAAATGGAGCATCCACCAACAATCCAAGCACATACAACCCCTAGTTTAGATCTATCAGTGCCTAGCATTGATTTGAGGTAACTTGAACCATTTCCATCATCTTTGAGCATTTACTTTTATTCCCATAGCATAGATAGTAGGAGTTGATGAGATTCTTTCAAATATTAAATTAAGTTACCTTCATTTCTATGGATTTTAGTGTACGTAAAATTCTCTATACAGTAACAGTGTTATTACAAATGCTTCCATTGGGAATTTTTCTACTATGGTTGGGGGTTTGCTTATTGATGTGTCTCCTCAAGTTGTGAATGCACTTCCTAGGATTTCTAGTACTAATGTGTTTCAAGTCACCATTCATTCCATTAGTGACATTTTTACTAATGGTGTAATTCCAATTTCACAAGATGAATTTTGTGATGCTTTATGTGGGTAGTCAATGTCTCTTCATGGTGGAAGAGTTCTTAGGAGTCCAATGGCACAAGATGATTCCATCCTTTTGTTAATTATTATGTATAACATCATTGTAAAAGGGGGAAGCTATAGTTATTTTTTTCCACCCTAGTTGTTTGTTTTGTATTGCCATATGACAGGACAACCACTAGACTTGGGACATACTCTCTATTGGGACATGTTGAGTTTGTACATCAAGGAGAGAATCCTTCAGCATCCCCATCTCATTAGTTTGTTAATTTATTAGAGGGGTGTACCCATTCCTAATATTCCTTTTCTAAAAGGCAAGAGGAGCCTCAGTGAGTATGTAGAGAAAAGAAGCTCCTCCCATGTTGCTAATGAGGCCAAACCCAGCACCAAGCATTAAAAGTCCTAGAAGAAGAGATCTACTTCACCATATAGGGCCTCTCCTTAGTTGAGAAGGTCCAAATTAGCTAGAAATTAGGTGAGATCTTCTTTGAAGAAGATTCTCAAGCCTTTTGCAAGTACTCTTGAGATGATTGGAAAAAATATTTCTTATCTCTATAAGAGAATGGGCGTAGTTGGAGTACCTATTCATCCTGATGGGCTTGTGTCCAAGGGGAGCATCTGAATCCAATGTAGCCAAGACCCAATTTTCATCATCAAGATGATGCTCATGGGACTTTTGAGCAACAGGCCATCAAGATCATCTTTGGGACTTCATCCCAATGGAGGCATGTAGATTCCATTACCTATTAGAGGAAGGGTGCTTCCTCATCCTCACAGCTGGCTTCATCTCAACAAAATCTAATAGCTTCATCTTGATTTTGAGTGAAGCTCCTGTCCAGGTACCATCTTTCGATGATGATGTTAAGCAACATGTCTTCAGTACCAACACCAACAATGCTAATGATGATGAGAATACTTATAGATCTTCTTATGCTACACCTACTTCAGATGATTATTTTGATGATGCAACCAAGATCAATGACTAGGATCCTTATTTTTTTACTTATATATGAGCTGTGTAAATGATGAGCACATGCTTTGTGGAAATGTTGTTTAGATAGTTTTGTAAACAAATGATGCAGATGGTTTATGATTAGATTATGTGTTCTTTTGTTGCTTATATCATGTTTCTAATATTTATGTGGTTAGTTTATGATATTTATAGTCTCATGTTTAGATTTCATGTGATCTCTACCTTGAGCCTTGAGACTTAGAGCCATTATCTTAGTTTTTTCCTATGGCTACCATTGGAATTTATCAGTCTTAATCATTTAATCTTTTCAAAATTTATTTTCTTGGTATGCATTATCCTTTTTGTTTATGTCCAAAAAGGAAAAGATTGTTGACCTTTTGGTATGTCAAAACCTTAAGGAAAACGGAGAACAAAGGAGGTTTGCATGATTTTTGTGTTCACAGGACAAGAACATGGATAAGGACTCAAGTAAGCATGGATATCATGAACAAGGACTTCATACGGAAAATGGGAGCAAGGGCAAGAACGAAGACTACAAAGTAATTGAAGATGCTTCGAGGATTGAAAGAAAGCTAGATTAACAAGAGAAAGCCTCAAGAACTAGAGCTCAGAAGTTGAGAAGATATCTCTAAGGGATAATAGACATATTGATTGAGATTAAGTTCATCTAAGGAAGATGTCTCCTTTTTAGATAAGAAAACTCCCTAGAGATGTCTCCTCAAAGACATCCCAATTATGAAGGAGGCGTCTCATCAAATTTGAGGCTAATTTTAGAAAGACGTCTCAATCTGGAAGAAGATGTCTACACTAACCTTTAGCTAGCCATTGAATGAATTTCAAGGTGTTTTTGGAAACTTTGAGCCTATAAGAAGACATCAAATTCTTTGAAAGTAAGCAACCATTATCAATATTAAAGCAATCATTGTGTATTGTACTTGTGTACTTCATTTGACATATCTTTTACTTGGTTGTAGAATTGTGCTTCAAAGTACAAGAACATATAATTTAGGTTACACACTTTCCTTATGTTTTTGTTTCTCTCTTATTGCCCTACTAAGGTTGATGTGCTTCTTGCAAGAAGGCATCATCATTAAGCTTGTCAGGATCCTATGAGATTGAGTGTTTATGTAGTGTCAAAACACTCTAGAGTGGAGCTCAATTTTGTAAAGGTTGTGGGATCCTTGAAACCACATTCTAAGCTTGATGGGACCTTTCAAGGTTAAGTGGATTTATAGTGATGAATCAATCTGAAGTAGAGCTTAGTGTTATATAGGGTGTGCTACCCTTCAAACCACATTTTAGATAAATAAGTCTGAAGGTGTGCAATGAATATATCCTCCATGCAAGGACATACCCAAGTTGGGGAACCAAATAAAATTTGGGTGTATTATTTTTGGCTCTTAAAGTTTGCTTTGGGAAACTTATTCATTACTCTTCCTTCTAAGTTCTTGATCCTCACTTAACCCTAAGGATTTTTTGCTTAAGAACTTATCGATTAACATAGCATTAAGTAGTAACCTATGAAATAACTGAAAATTTTATTGTTGTTCATTACTTAAGATGATCGGCATTGATATTACTAATAAAGTTTATTTTATTTTATTATAATTTAATTCACAACCTATGTCTTATCCATTTAATCTGACATCTAAAGTTTAGATTTTAATCAAGTTAGGGTTTCGCATATAAATTGATTAGGAAGATTCATTAGAGGATTAATTCTACTAAAATTTTCCTCATAATGTTTTCTTCTTCTCTTGGGAGTATGACTTACAAACTCAAGGTTTGTAGCTTTCCTACATTTTAAGGATCTAAGATACATTTATTTCATTGAACTCATTCCCTAACTTAATCTTGGATCCACTTCTAAGTTAATTGTACCCTACTTTTCCTAACTTATATATAATGATTTACTTATCATTCTAATTAACCTAGGTTACTTCTTGGACCTAGATTAATTAAATTAAAATTTACTATTTATTAGGATTAAAGCTTAGCTAAGAGTGTAGATTGATGGCAATATTGTTGAGGATTTTATATACTCTAAAATTGTAAATGATGGAAAAGTGAATGTTGACTATCTAAAGGCTTATCCTCAATACTAGTGTCATATTAGGGATCTTGGCTACTAACACCTATGGATAAGCACTTTGGGAAGGCCACGGAAGTATAGAGATATATAATCACTAATCCTCCTCATAGTGGCTAAGTTGATTCATCAATGATAAGATATTAATGCATAAGATGAGGTTTCTTTATTAGAATGGGAATAATGTATTATAAATATTAAATATAATAAAATAAATAGCTCTAAATGTGAAAATACTTGAGGGGAACAGTAAATGATATTTCAAAGGGAAAGAAAGGAAAGGGGAAAAGTACCTATAATTCACTTGATTAAGTATTATATTTATGTAGCTAAAAGGCATAAAAGTGTAAAGTATGATTAATGATCATAAAATCATTAAACCATCCATCTATATTCTATTCCAAATATAATACACCCTTTTCACCATGTTGACCACCTAAGGCAGCATTTGATATCAACATTAATGCAACATGCTGTCTAAGATACCCTTTATCTTTTGGTAAGTTTATGATTTAAATTTTTGCTCTTTTTTTTTATTTTCTAACCTCTATATATGCTTGTTATCCCTTCCTTATATTAACTATGCATTGTGAGCTATGTTATTTTATTGGTATTTTTACTCTTTAAATATGATAGGTTTTATTTTTATCTTTGCTTTTTTTTTTCATTTTATTAATTCTAATAATTTTTCCATGTGGTGGTATTTTTATAATTTTATTTTTAATATTTTAGATTATCTTTTAATTTAGCACATGCACACTAACCCCATTTATGGATTTTTGACTTAGTAGGTATCAAGCATTTGATGGGTCATTAGCACATGGAATACTACTCCCCATTGGTACAACTTGTTGCATAAATTTTATTTTTGGTAAAATTATATTTTATAATTTTTTATGTTAATTTTTAATCTATTTCTATCTTATGCTTTTAGTGGGTCACATGCTAGCACTTTCATTAGTTATAATTTTGGATCTTATACTTTTGTGTATTAGTTGGGCTTGGTCTTAGGTATCATCCTGGGATTAGACATAATCATTAACTTTGCTCATAGGGGATGCTCATTATACTAGTGTTAGGCATTAACTCATGTTAGAAAAATATTCAAAAATATTCCTAAATATTACAATTTTTTCAATATAGTTTTTTTCAATGAGACAACATCCTATCCAATACAAACAAACAATTGTGAGAGTATAAACTAGACAGCTTCTCCTTGAGAGTAACCTTTTGAATTACCTACAAACATATAGAAGATTAAGTTACAGAGGGGGATTCTACCATATTGGATAGGATTTAGCAAGATCTAGTTCTATGTTGTCAACCAAGACCTATAGTAAGCCAAACTTTTAGATCTTGCTTAAATTTCACTATTGATCCATCATTTTTTCTAGGATTTGGATCTTGTCATGGAGATGGAATCTTCATAGGGATTCTTTATTATAATGTTATCAATTTTAGATAGGATAATTTGATATTTTACTTCTTTAAATTTTGGTATTTACTTAGTATGCATCTTATTTATCTAATCCCATTTGTTCAACAACTATTAATCCATTTGCATGTATTCTCAAATTTGAATATTTTAATATTATTTTCTATAATTTGAGTATTTATAAGATCTCTTATTATACATGAAAAACTAGTCAACATTTTGACAAAGTTTAACCATGTTTTAACTAGTTTTGAACACATTTTACCTTTGTTCAGAAGTTTTCCAATAATTTAGCTATAGAACTAGGGTTTCAGATAGTTTTTCACATTTTTGACAATCAAGATGACTCTAAATGATAGAAACCTAGATGGAAAAGTTGGTCAACACATTGGCATGGATCATGATGCATTCTTGTCAACTTGTTAGCCTAGATCTTCTATTTTGGAAATTTGACATTTTGACAAATCTATCTGACCACCTTTCATTCAATGTAATGTGAGATTTATGCTCACTAAGCATTTAACAAACTTATGAATTTTAGATTAATCAACTACATGCTTGATGTAAGATTTAGGCTCACCAATTCTCTAGTTTTAAATAGTTGACTTCATTTAATGTTTGGATTTGTTTCCCTACCATCCAAGAATTTGTTTTTTGGATCTATTATCTATTTGATTTTTAGTTTAATTTGGTAAATTTGGAAGTATGTGAATTTTAGACTCACCAGTATAATAATATGTGGGTTATAGATTCACTAATCATTTGATAATATATGGGTTATAAACTTACCAATCTATTCATTTATTGAATGGATTAATAGATAGTGGTGAAATCTCATTTTATTGATTTTTTGGTTCTTTTGTCTACTAAATTTTGGTTACAGTTAACTCATAAGCCTGATTTTCTAGCTACCTAATCCCTTTAAACAAACTCATAAGGGAGTATTTATTGGTTTTGTTTATCCTACTTAGTCTTAGGGCTAAATTTTATGATTTCTATGATTTTCAAAGTGATTATGTTTTCTTAGACGAGGAGGATTTAGAGGATGTTGTTGATGATTAATTCATGTTTTAAAGTTTTTAAATTAAGTTTATGATTTTAGTCTAAGTTGGATTCTATGATGCAATGTTTAGCTAGAATTATAAATTTAGTATTGGTTGTGGCCTTTTATTATGTATTTTCTATTTTTAGTGCAAGACAATTCTATTTTAAATTTTGGTTATGTTACATTTCATTATTCATTTGCTAGTTTCATCTCTCTATGTGTTGTTAGTGCCCAATTCATATTGGATGTATCTATAATTTGAATTTTCATTTTTATCTCATCTAGTTTCATTAGAACATAATGCAATTTTTAGTTCTAATTGATTATGTTGTAATTTAGTTTGCACTATTAATTTCATATCTATGTGTTTATTAATTTTTGACTTAGACAAGTAAGTTACATTTTTTTGGTAATGAACAAGTTAGATTTTATACACATGGAACTATTTTATATTTTTTTTCATATTTTCTCTTTCCCTTATGTACCTATTATATGGATGCCTGCTAATTTACCTATTAAAATGTTCTTAGCATCCATTCAATTTTAGTAAGCACCATTTTATTTTATACATCTTTATGTATTTTATATAAGTAAATTCTTTCTAACCTAATCCTAGTTATTAGGCTGTTACAAGTTAGTATCAAAAAAATTGGTTTAACAAGTATTCTTATATTTATTATATAGGATGTCATCAAGAAGGATTTTTGAAATTTCAAATAAGATAAACCTTGATTAACCTAGTGGAAAAATCTCTCAAAATAATGTAATGAGGGCTATTTTCACATATTTAAAGAGTCAAAATTAGTCCAATGATAGGAATAATTGAAAGTATTAACCTAATTACTCTAATGCTAATGGAAAGAGGAGCATGAAGCAAGCCCTCATGGAGTAGTTTAGGAGGCTAAAATTCCCATCTTTTGATGGTACAAAAGATTCAATAGCATCTTTAAAGTGGCTATGTAATTTGGAAAAAGCTTTATAGCTCATGAGTTTTACTTTGGTGCAACAAGATCATTTAGCTATCTATCAACTTAAGGGTATAGCTAATCATTAGAGGTAGATAACCAAGGTTACAAGAGGTTAGATGCATAAATACGTATATGTCCAAGGAGTTCAAGAGAGATAAGGCCAAAGAGCTATCCAACTTAGAGTAAAGAGATATTAATAATTTAAAGTATGATGTAATATTTCTCCACCTAATGCAATTTAATTTCCACCTACAGGATGATAAGGAAGAGATGACAAATCACTTTGTTGATGAACTCATTAAGCCTATCCATGTAGGAATTATCCCTCCTGGTTTTGATGGATTATGAAATATCATGTATCAAGATGTTGATGATAAAGAGAAGCTTAGGATTGGGTAAGAAGAAGAAACTATGACATATTAAGAGGAGACCTCATTTCATGACTAAAGTAGGCTAGGACTTCTCATGGTAGTAGCAACTACAAAATTCTAGTATCCCTTTCATGCAATTTACTGGTGATAAAGTTGAATATATGTGATAAACAAGGACACAAGACTTGGTAGTCTTTCAACAATACAATTAAGAGCTAGAATATTAGAGCAATTAATACATAGAGCAAGAAAGTTCAATGCAAGGATTAAACCCATCAAGCTAGAGTTTATACTTTGATAAATCAACATATGGATGAATAATCCAACATTTTCATGGACATCATAGGTACTATTGATGGCTTCTCTTTATTGATCTTATTTGATCTTGATGCTAGTCAATCTTTTATGGATACTAAAGTTGTAACATATTTATAACTTGAGCCATCACCCATATTTCCTTTCATGTTAGTTCAAACAACCCATTCTTCTAGTATGGTAGTTTCAAAGATGTTTTCTTCAATTGAAGTGATGATACAAGTTAACATGTTGTATGAAGATTTATTGGAGATGAAGCGTGGAGAATATGATGTGATTCTTGGGATTACCTAGCTAGATAAACATGATGGATCGATGGATTGTAAGAGAAATATTATCTTGTTAACTTCTTCAAGTGCAAGAGAGGTTATATTTCAATAAAAAAAGAGCCTAATTAGATTTAATATGATTATGATTAAAAATCTTAATAGTTTCTTAAGCATGGACATAGTTGGTATATGATTTATTGGGTGAAGATTCTAAGGAGAAGATGAAATAGATTTTGGTGATTCAAGAGTTCTTTTATGTGTTTAAGAAATAACTACCTATAGTACTCCTCATAGAGAGATTGAGTTTGAGACTTCACTTAAATCTAAAACTCAACCTAAGATATCTCATAGGATGTCTTTGATGAAATTAGCAAAACTAAAGGTATAAATTTAAGACCTACTAAACAAGTATATGATTTGATCAAGTGTTCTACCTTGGGGTACATCAATTCCATTTATGAAGAGTAAGGGTGACATCTTAAAGTCATGTATTAATTACAAATAGTTGAACTAGGTTATAGTAAGGAATTAGTACCCTCTACTAATGATTGATGATTTTTTTGATCAATTAAGAGAAGCTAAGATGTTCTCTAAGATTAATGTAAAATCTAGTTATTATTAGGTGAGGATATGTGCCAAAAATAGCTTTTAGGATAAGATATGATCAATATGAATTCTTAGTAATGTCTTTGAACCTAATAATGTACTAGTTGTTTCATGTACTTAATTAACTATGTGTTGTGTTCTTATTTAGATCAATTTATCATTATCTTCATTGATTACATTTTGGATTACTCTAAGGAAGAAGAGATACATAAGAAATATTTGAAAGCACTATTACAAGCTTTAAGGGAAAAATAGTTATTTGCACATGCTTCTAAGTGTGCATTTCCAAATATATAGGTTTATCTTAGTGTCTATCTTGATCTTACAAATTCCTAGTAAGTCTTACAATGTGTACATAGATGCTTCAAGAGAAAGGTTAGGTGATGTTATCATCCAAGAGGAAAAGGTAGTGGTCTATAATTCTAGACAACTAAGACCTTATGAGACTATATATCTAACCCATGACCTATAACTTGGTGTCATTATTGCTCTTAATATTTAATATTACTTGTATGGTGAGAAAATAACATTTTGGATAGATCATAAGAGTTTTTGGTACATTATGAACTAGCCATAATTGAACATAAGATTGAGGTGATCGGTAGAGTTGTTGGTAGATTTTGATCTCATAGTGTAGTATCATCTAGGAAAAGGGAACAAAGTGGCAAATGTACTAAATAGGATAATTGAAAAACTCTACAATATTACTATTATACCTAGTCTTAGGGATGAAATAGCTTTGCAACAAACTTTAGATTCCTAGTACCAAGAGAAGATCTGATGAGAAGATCCCATGGATTCCACAATCCAAGCTCTCTTAATTTCATAAAAATAGCAAATTTGAATAAGAAAATAAAATGAAAGTTTTATTCTTCTCAACTTAAGAAATTACAGCTAAAAGCAAGCATAAATTTCCAAGGAAAAACAAGAGATTCAATCAAATTTTCACACATATGCTTAATATAAAAAAATACACTTTCACATGTATGATGATCAAGGCACCTTGCCAAGACTCTAACTCACTCTCTACTCTTCTCTCTCTACTTACCTTTCTCTCCCCAGACTCTCCTTTCACCAAAATGAAGGCCTAAGAGGTCTTTATATCCTCCCCCTTATCTCTTCATCTTCCTTCTTTAAATTCAAAATTTAAATCTTTAAAAACTCATTAGAAATTAACTCATGTTTGTATGGGACATCTCGCAGAAGAATGGGATGTCTTACCTAAAAGTGGCATTAACAACTAGAACATCCTAAAATCATGTGGGACATCTCAATTAGGACATCTCAAGTTGTAATAGCTCGTACTTAGTAAAGGTTAATAACCTTTTTCCTTGTATGTAGAATGGTTAATAATATTAATATTAATTTTTATATGCATAATTAATCATGCTTAATTATTTTTAACATTATGCACAATTACTAATTTTTACCTATCACTGGTGTGCACTAACCAAGTGAATGAGTTGTGGTAGGATCTCATGAAGGCTATGGCATGGCTATGATGGCATGACATGTGATTTATCCATGTAGTTTGTAATTTTACTTTGGTTATTTCTTAGATTAAAGGGAAGAAAGGTAGATGAGTCACATGGGTCTTGGAGGTAGATGAGAGAAGGTAGCTAGGTCAGATGGGTTGGGGGTAGATGAAGTAGAGAAGAAGCCTTAAGTACCACACACTTCCTTAACCTAAAGCATTCTTGGTCTCTTAGCTCTTGGGTTGGAGGGCTCCTAGGATGGAGTGTGAGGAGCTTGATGATCTAGGGAGAATGTGGGAATACTCAAGTAAAAGAAGCTAGCAATATTTTGAGTGAGTAATCTTGGCCCCCATTTCTTGGTTTTTTTAAATCATCAGGTTTTTTCATAGAATAGGGTTGTGTTGTGTTTTATTTAATGGAAAATACTATAGATATAGCATATTTTGTATGGGTATTGCTACCACATTTTGAATCTAAATTTTCATTCATGGATTTGTTGATTTCCCTACTTTAAAGTACTTCCTATGAACTTTGCCTTTTGATGGTTTTAGATTATTCACATAGGGCTCAATAAAATTCTCTTATCTCTCTTTGTGTTTAAATTTTTTTTACAATCTACCTATTATTGGATTCCTTAGGAGATTATCTACAACTCTAATGAAATAATAATATAGTAATTTATTGTAGATAGGATGATACATGTTATTTTTTTTACATTGTCTAGAATTGTAGCAATTTCAGTAGCATCTAGAGTTAAGGATATATCTTTTTTTTTATTACATTATCAATCCTAAAATATAAATATGATACTTAAAACATTTATACCATCTAGATCCAAGAGGAAGAACTCAAAATTAGCATGTGTAGTTAGAGTTATGATTCCATCTATTAGGGTTGTCTGAATTTGTTTGAATTTACAATGAAATCTAATACAAATATTTATTTGTTAATAATGCCTTATCTATAGCTCAGTTTCTTTTGAATTTTTTATGATTCATATACATGGATGTTATATTTCCAACCGAAGTAAATGGAGTTAAAAAGATGATCTTTTGATATAGTTATATGAGATTTATTGTCAATCACTCATTCTATCTGTATTTCTGATTATGTATAATGATAAACTAATATCTATTGCTATGAATTTTAATTTTTTAAATATTTTTACATTAATTAATTATGGATATTATCCTTCATCTGAATCATTAATTATGAGAAAATTTGTAGGGATGTGTGAGTTATGGGAGTTTCATTGTAGTTTTTTAGTTTGCCTAAGATCCTGTAAATCATAGTTTGAGATTAAATTCTTATGACATTGGAATATGTGTATCATTGTCTAATTTTGATCCTTGGTGTAGCTACTCCCTTTTTAAGTTGTTCTTGTATATTTCTTTTAATTGATTGTGAATCTTTGGACATTCGGGACTTGTATATTTTTGAGTTTTGTCTTGTGATTAAGTGTTAAAAATTTTGGAGGATTTGGATCTATTGAATTAGAATTTGTTGGATTCTTGAACCATTGAATTTTTTGGGACATCCTAGATTTTTTATCTTGGAATTGTTTTAGATTATGTCAAATTTTGGAATTTTGGATGACATGTTGGATTGATGGTCCCTTTTGTTGGCTTATGTAAAAATGCTGTTGAGTCCCTCCACCATCAATATTGGTTTGCCATCTTTTGATGATTGTAAGATGGTTGGATGATGCCATGGTTTGATTGTTTACTATGTGCTTGGATAATGGATCTAGCACCGAGTTTGTGGTCAGTTGGAGATGAGGCTTCCTAGAGTTGATTTTTTTATAATTGACCCCCACTGTCAGTGCACTAGTGTGGCTCTTGCTACAAGCCCCATCTGATAGGAGAGGGTGATCCATGGCTCATTGGTCTTGTTTGGTTGGTTCATCTAGAACATTAGAGGTCAATATCAACAAGGACACCTCTAGCATTAGCATGTTTAGAAACCTTGGTGGGGATCCACAAGGATCACCTTGGTTCATTGAGACTAATAATAAATCCATGCACATGGTAGTTTGATATTTCATTGGAAACATTAATTTGGAACTAGAAATTTTTCATGACAACTTGATACACATTGAAATTGAGTGTAGTGTGTGTTATCCTTCTTGTTTATTCAATCCATGGGTGGAGTGGAAAAATGTTGGTTTTAAACTATTGTAATGGTCAAATGAATTAATCTTATACTTGTTGGATAATTATTTGGCATTGGGTTTTTGGCATGTTCATAAATTCCTAGTTGCATGGTGATAGATGATCTTGGATGTTTTTGGTGGTTGTGTGTTTGGATATTCTTTGCATTGATAGATGTATGGCATTGGATTTTTGGCATATTTTTGATGGATGATCTTAGATGTTGTAGTGTTTGTATGTTTTGATATGCTTTGCACTTCTTGTTTTTCATGTTTCCATGCCCTACCTAGCCCCCATGAGACCTAACCTTGATTCAACCAAAAGATGGTGCCAAGGTTACTCACTTAGTGGTAGCTAATATTTTTGTTTTTTGTACAAATATTTTGGGCTAGGAAGAGCATGGAGTACATGTGGTACCTACGAAATGTTCATAATACAAGATAAAATTATATGTTATTTAGAATTATAATTACTATTTCCTAAGTAGATGTATATTAATTTGGTTTAGGTGCTTTGATTTTTGTATGGATTATGAATTATGTAGTGACGATGAGAACTTATCATATTTCTTTATGTAAGATGCTTCAGATGAGATAATTATGGAATTTATGATGTCATTAATGTAAGATTTCTTTTAGTGGATGCTTATAATTTAACTCTTTATTACTTGTATATTTATTCATATTAACCTTAAAAGATCTAATTTGTTCCCATTATCTTGTCATTTAATCTCTTATTCCTCTTGGTCATGGCTTAACCATACATCCTTTCGCTACGTTAGAATGAATTGATTTCATTACTTTGCCATAAACAACCTTTTGTTATCCATTTTTACCCCATGTAATGCTCTTTGTCCTCAAGGTATGAAGGAGGGTGTTACACAAGTCTAGTTGGGATGTCTTAAATATAATTGGGACGTCTCACCTACTAGGGCAAAATACAAAGATGCTTGTTTTGAGGCTTAGAACATCTAGATATCTCCAAATAAGTCCCCATAGCACCCAGAACCTCATAAACTCATCAAAATAGTCCCAAAACACTTCCAAACATGTCAAAACTCTAGGAAAAGATCCCATCATTGGAGATATGTTACATTGACCTATTTGATATCCATATCAAGATCATAAATATTTCATTAATAAACATAGTATTTTCAGTTGACTAATCTAACATGTTAAGATGTGAGAACATAATTTATGTGTTATTTGTAGTTGTACAAAAGATACTTAATGCAGCTTATCTGAGCAAGTTTTAGATGCATCAAAGTAGTGATAATATGTATTGTAATGTAATATTGATGGCTTGGTATGAAGAAAGATGTTGGAGAGTATGTGGCTAAGTATTGGATGTGTTAGCATGTGAAGGAAGAGCATTAGAGGCCTAGTAGTTATCTTTATTCATATACCATTATGGTGTAGAAATGGGAAATCATTGCCTTGGATTTCATCACTGGCTTACCTCATACTAGAAGTAGGAAAGATTTTATTCATATGTTCATAGATATTTTGGTCAAACATTTTCACTTATTGGTTACAAAAGCAACAACTAGCATAGAGGAGATTGCTCAATTATTCCTATAAGAGATTATCATATTTCATGAAGTTCCAAATAATATTTTATCATCTAGAGATCTAAAATTCACTTTAAAATTTTGACTATCTTTTTAGAAGAGTTTAGACTTGACTTTAAATTTTAGTTTAGCATACCATCCATAGATTAATGGCCAAATAGAAAGAATGAACCAAATTCTAGAGGACATGCTTCAAGCATGTACTTTAGAATACAAGGATATATGGAACAAAATTCTTTCAATAGTATAAATTTCTTACAACAATAGTTATAAGGTGAACTTGAAATTATTACATTATGAAGTCTTATATGGTAGATCATACCATACACCTTTTTGCTAGAACTCTATAGAGAATAGATAGAAGTCCAACATAGATATCATCGATGAGGTTATAGAATAGATCAAGAGGATTATATGTATATTGCAGATAACATAGGATAAGTATGTAAATTATTCCAATAATATGTGATGGCATTTGGAATTTATCATTGCTAATCATGTTTTTCTTAATATTGTATCATTACAAGGGGTTATGAAGTTAGGTAGAAGAGGTAAGTTAGCTTCTCACTACATTGATTTCTTTATGATTTTAATAGAAATTGGTGATATTTCCCATTAGCTTAATCTTCCATAACAATTGCAATTAATTCATGATGTATTACATGTTTCCATGTTAAGAAAGCATGTTGCAGAACTTAGTCATCGAATAAATTGGTAGGAAGTTGACCTACAATCAAATGTCAACTTTATAGAAAGTCTAGTTAAAATTATTAATATTATGGAGAGAAGTTTGAGTAAGGTGATTCCAATGGTTAAGGTCATTTGGAAACTACATGGAGTATAAGAAGCAACATGGAAAGTGGAAAAAGATCTTTATACTATACACCCTAACATCTTCAAGGAGGAAAATTCTCAAGGGAGGGATAATGTAATACTCCTACCTAAGATACCTATTATCCCTTAGTATGCTTACAATTTAAACCCTTAATGTTTCTTTTTGGATAACCTATATATAGGCCTGTTACCCCTTATATTGACTATGCTTTATGATCTATATTTTTTTATTAACCTTTTTACTCTTTAGATATTATAAAATATTTTTTTTTACTTTTTCCCTTTATTTATTTATTAATTCTAATACTTTTATCACATAGTATTATTTTTATAATTATTATATTTTAGTAATTTAATTTTTGGTATTTTAAATTATCTTTTAATTTAACACATGTGCATTAATGTCTTTTGCTAGAGTTTTAAGTTAGTAGGTATTAGGCATCAGATGAGTCATTGGCACATGGGATGCTACTTTGATTTGGTATGCTTTGTTATATAAATTTTATTTTAATAAAATTAAATTTTAATATTTTATATTTTGATTTTTAATTTGTTTCTAGCTTATGCTTTTACAAGGTCTTGTGGTAGTCCTTTCATTAATTATACCCTTGAATCTTAGACTTTGTTATTAGTTGGGCTTAGCCTTAGCGATCATCTTGGGCTTAGACATAGACATTAACTTTTCTCATAGGATATGTCCATCAAGCTAGCATTGGGCATTAACTCATGTCATTAAAAGATTTTTAAAAAAATTTAGATATGGAAATTTTATTTGATTTTATTTCTTCCATGAGAGAGCATTCTATCCAATGTTTTTAAACCATCATTAGATTATAAATTGAATAACTTTTCTTTAAGAGAAATCTTGTGCTAATATCTAAAAGACTCAGCCAAAGAGAGAGATTTTATGAGATAGGATAGGATTTAGCTAGATCCAAATCTATAGCTATCCAAATATGTAGCATTAACCAAGACCTCTAGTAAGCCATATTTTTAAATTTTGTTTTAGATCTTTCTTATATTTGATTGTCGACCTATCATTTTGTCTTGGATTTAGATCCTATCAAGAAGATTGAAGCCTTGTAGGATCCTTTGCTATAGCACTATTAATTTCAAGTAGGATAATTTGGTGTTTCACTATTTTAGGTTTTGGTATTTACCTGGTATGCATCTTATTTGTGAAATCTAGTTTGTTTAGTAATAGTTTATTAATGTGTGATGAGTGGTGAGGTACCCCTACACTCAACCATACGAATACGAGCGTTACACGCGTGATCTGGTTGAACTCCGTAGACTAAGTGCCTACACGCCTTATGGAACACTTAAGGTTAATCATTCATTGTCTTCCCAGACTTACTTGTATTTGTCATGGTTGTATGGTTAAGTAAGTATGAGGTATATGATTTTTATGTCTTTTCGGTTTTATCTCCTATGATAATGAGGTGAAGGGTGAAGAGACTAATTAACTAACTTTAACTAACTAACTAAGCCTTAATTAACCTAGCATTAGCATCCATTCCCACTTACCGTTCACACCCTGAACCAATGCAACCTTGGTTACCAAACACTATTCGTTACTGGGATCACCAAGCATAACGCACGTGCTTGAAGCAGTCATACTGAATGCACTTAACTATGGGAGAATGGTTGAGAGAGATTTAATTAACTAATAAAGCATTTAAATGATGAACAATAAATAATAATAAGTAAAGTCCTATCTACTTTAGTCCATGCACTGCAAGGTTTATCCAAGAAGTTCGTCTTTATTTCCGTACACAAACTTGTGTTCAGGTATAATATTTTCTTGAATAAAGATCCATTCACTTTGGAACTCCTACTGCGGGCACATGGAAATTATTCTATCTCTGGAGAGGAAAAACTTCTAGAGTTTCACTACGGTTTAGGCCTAAACTTCAAACAAGGGAGAGTCACCTCTTATTTATAGATTTGGCGATGCACTACGATATCACGTACGTGATATCGCAGGGGAAGACGCGATATCGTGTACATGATATCATGGGGGATGCGATATCGCGTCCCATCATATTCCCATGACTGAATAAAAATTCATCCTTGAGTTCCTTACAAAATATTGGGAAGGTATGGGATTATTGACTCAAATGGAACTAATGGTGAATGGGATGACATGTGAATGGATCATCATTAAAAGACAAGACAAAATTTGTGTTCACGACAACAAGAGTGAACACTTTATACATTTGACATCAGGCCTCATTTGGAAGCTGAGAAAGAGAGAGAGAAAGAAAGAATTTTTGCTGCTGCCAACACTAAGATTGCACCTTTCATTGTCCATCCATAAGCATGCCATCCATCTCATTCCTTGCATAGTTGCTTCAGCACTGGTCCATTCCATGTGTTTCCTCTAGATCCAATCTATTGTTGTATGATTGCCATCTACACACACAACATAGTCTTTATGGTAAATGAATCACAATGTAGTTGATACCTTGCTTTGGCGAAAGGCCCGTTGGTTGAGTTGTGGTATGGCTGATACAGATCTGGAGATATAATAGTGGTGACTAACGAAGGTGTAGGGGTTAGGAGAAAATCGAAAAAATTGGACCAGGACCCTCATGACTAATTGCGAACCTCCGGAAGCAATAGAATGGAGAAAGAAAAAGAATATGAAAGATGGAGAAAAAGAGACAACTATAACGTCGGTGAAATGGATGTCAAGATGGAAATGAAAAAAATAGAGTGGATTGCAAAAATATTAAGGGAAAGAATTTAACTGGTGTACCACATAGGAATGCCAGTGGCTCCTCCCCAAAGCAGGCTCATGCCCTTAATGCCCTGACAAACCCACATTTGAAGAGTCTGTAGGCTCTAGGAATGTCATTTGGGATAAGATTTAAAGTCTTAACCACAAGAATTTACCAAAAAGAAAACAATGTGTCAACCAAAATATACACTAATGATACAATCGGAAATGAGGTGAACAATGGAGACAAGGATGGAGAGAAGAGAATGCAATGGAATCCCAAGAACAAGGTGGTGTACAACCCCTTGTGTATTTCATGGTTAATGTGACTTAGTAGATCCCATTCCAAGTCCTACCTCAACAAACCACATCCAGTGACTTTGCATTAATGCATTTAGCCAATCCATCCCCTTGAAGTAACAAGAATGCCTTCCCAAAGAGCCACCACCATTCCGAAAAAATGAAGGAGGAGAGAATGGGAAGCGAGAAGGGCCTTAGTTAGAGGGAACATTTTTATTTTAGTTCCATAACCAGTGCTTGTAGCCCAAATGATTATTTCGTCTAAGGGGTGTGCTTTGAATTCTTATTTAGAAAGGGACTATACATTTCCAAGTCGAGAGAGATCATAGAAATTTGTGGATGTATGGATGAAGTCGACTCATTGCCTATCATATCAAAAGAACCATACCTTAGTATCAACATCATAATCTTAAAGGTAAAAACCAAACATTAGCAATCAATATAAAACAGTTCATACCATCATTAAGAACACTTATTGGGTGAAAAACTTATAATATGGATAACACACACAAGAAATGGAAAAGTATGAATGATGTTGTAAAACAAAAACAAGAAAAGTTAAAGAAATTTGTAAAACAAAAATGTGTAAAACAAAAACATGTAAAATAAAAACGTGTAAAACAAAAACTTAAAAGAACTGAGGTTCTCAAATTATTAGCATAGGTGGCAATCTCCCCCATGACTGAATTGAAAGGGAGAGATTCGAAATAGTGAGCGCCTGTTTGAATTTTTTAGGAGTGTCCAACTTCTCCCGATTGATGTTTTCAGGTTAAGGGGTGGAAGTTGGCGATGCTCATATTCCAACGTATCTATGCTTTCGATGTGGATGCAGGTTGTTCCCCCAGTTCATTCCATGCATGTTGGTGGGTTGCTCTCTTGATTAGCTGTCAACCACTCCGTGTTCTCTTGTTGAGTGGTTGCTACATACAGGCACCTTTGTATCTGATTTTCTTGTGCACACTAGTTGCATGCAAGAGATGCTGATCATTCCTCCATGTCATCCCCCTCTGAGTCACTGTATGTGATGCATGGAACTTTCTTCTTCTCAATCTTTCCATAAATGTTCACCTTAGATATTTCCAAGGAAAGATTGCGAATTCCTAGCCATGCGTCTATTGTACTTAGCCATGCCCTTCCCATTATAATTGGGAAGTCCCCTTTATTGCTGTTGACTTCTATCACCAGGAAATCAACTAGGTATGACCAACCACACATAGTGGTAATGATGTCCTCAACCTGTCCCAAAGGAACAGTGATGGACTAGTCAGCCAGCTCTAGTTAGATATTTCTCTTCTTAAGTGGAGGTAGGTTCCAGGCTTTATACATTTCTCGCGAGATTAAGTTGACTCCAGAACCTGAGTCAAGAAGAGCCTTATGAGGTTCATTCCCAGCGACTTGGAGATAAATTAGGGGGCTTCTAGGATCAGAGAATTTCTTGGGAAGGTGGCCTACCTTGATCCAGTCAGTAATGGTATGTGTTAACATAACCATGTGCGTTGAGCTCTATTGTTGGTTTGAAGGGAGCTTTGACGCCTTATTTGTTGGAGGAGTGGTCATAGACTTAACCTCTTGTGGTTGTGAGAGCTTGTTTGGACTCCTGGTTCTAAAGAAAGGTCTTCTCATTCTACGGTTGTCAGAACCAGCAGTGGGTTGAAGGTTTACAGCTCTCGTAGCATTACGTTGCTGTGGTTGAGTGGGGAGTTTCCCTTGCATTGTTGGAGCAGGAGGTAGTGGAACTACCAACGTAAGAGAGGCGAATGGATTCAGAGGATGGTATGTATATGGTGTGTCTCTTGGAGAAGAAGGAGGCCTAAAATACTCCTAAACTTGGTAGTGACATTGTGGAGTTGCATGATCCATAGAGTCACTTGGAGAAACCATATGCTACACTTAGTAGCCATACGGGTCTGGTTGCCAGTAAGGGTATTGTTGCCTAGGTGGTGGCATCCCCCATGACTGTGGGTGTTGCCACTGTTGGTGTTGCCTGATAGGTTGTGGCGGAGTTCCACTTGGATAATACGTTAATGGTTGGTGGAACTACCTTGGGTTACCTTGGGGATAAGGTAACCTTCAGGGTGCCTGCCGTCTGTTAAGTCTTGGATTGAGTGCATACACCCCAGACTCTTATAGATGTGAGATTATTGGGCAACATCCCTTAGGATGGTCATATTGGTAGATCTCACATCCACCATCATTTTCTATATCCGAATTCACAACCTCATCGACGATAGTCATTTTCCCTTACCCTTGTCACGTGCATGGCCTGAATCTCTCTGCTTTTCTTATCATGGTCACTACTTAGCTCCATAGACTCCTCTACAATTTTTAAAATAGTTTCAAACCTACTATCTATGGAGTACCACATTTGATCTACCTTAGCTGACACTTCTGTTGTTAATTTCTGAAGCAACAAGGTTTTTCTATTCACCAACTCTTTGAGTGGTGACTCATCCTCTTCATCGCAAAATCTTACTCCCTTCTTTCAGAGGGAAGGATTGTGGTTATACTCTTCTGCACTTTTTCTTTTCCATAGCTCCCCTTCTTTTTTAGCTACTTGCTCCAACAATCGATGAATTTCATGGGACCTAAGTTTAGATAATCTCCCTTGGGCATATTTCCCAAGGGTTCTCCTAGTTTCGTGTCTTAGCCCATCTATGAGGTGGCGTAGTTGATCCCGTTGTGTGTAACCATGGCCCGGGCAACGATCTAGCAATGCATAATATCGGCCCATGGCAGCATCCAAGGGTTCGTGATTACCCTGCTTCCATCCTTGGATCTGCTTACACAAGTTGGAAACTCTGGAGTACATTTGGTATTTATTGTTGAAGAGTTCTAACATCGTACTCCACCTCCTAATGGTTTTCGATTCTAAGGATTGGTACCAACTCTTTGCTTCTTTTATGAGTGTCCTAGGAAACAACTTTAACTTTTGCCACTCATTTTCAATATTTTGCAAGGTGCAGGCATCGTGGAATGCCTGTAAGTGATTTTTCGGATTAGCATTGTATCCCCCCTCAAATCGTGGGATATTATTCATATCCAGTCTCTTGATCCAGCTATCTTTTTGGTGCCTTGTAGGTACTCTCATTGCCTCCATAATATCTAACATACTTTGGGTGGCAAGTAGGGGTTCATCATGATCATATCTCTCATGAAGTCTATGATGCCTACGTGGTTCCCTACTTTTCCTTCTTTCATGCCTTGACTCTCTAGAGTGCCCTCGTCCTTGCTCTCGACTCTCTTGTCGAGGTCTCTCATTTTGCTTACCCTTATCCTCACTGTTGTGCTCATTATGACTGTGTCCTGATGTGGAAGGAGAGGGTGAATGATGTGACGAAGGGGAAGAAGAAGGAGAACCATTGCCATGATGATGTTTCTTACCTTCTCTTTGGTGACTATGGCCCTGATCATGATGACAATCCGAATGCCCATCCTTGTCATGTGTTTTTGTTCCCTCAGTGAACACTTGGTGTTCATGGGGATCAGAACCAAGGTTATGAATCATGGAGCATAAGTTCTGATACCCCACCTCCTCACCATTGTTAGGAGGGGGAACATCATTCGATATAGAACTTGTTATAACTGGTTCACCATCTCCAATTTCTCTTAGGACGTGCAGGACCCCTTTGCCCTTCAACAATGGATGGTGGCTCTCCTGCCTCGAGTCCCTTAGACGTTGCGTTGCTATGGGATGGTAATCCCTTATGTCATAATATTCTACAATGTATTCAGCGTATAATTCTGTCATGCCTATCTATGCAAGAGCACGAAGAAGTATGTTAGGGACTACCTGATCTGGAGGTAACACTATGTTACCTTGCAAGTCTCTCCAACGCAGTTGTTCATCCTGATGAAGGATAAAGGTAAATTTACCACCCGATACTATTGAGGAACTAGTGGTTTTTGGTTATGTGTTTGGTGCTGCCAACTTTCTCTAGTGTGATCCCTAGGTGGTGAAGTGCTTTTGTTCAAAGAAGAAGACATTGTTTCTTATTCGGTATGCTGATTAATCGTTATATAAAATTTCTTCTGATTAACCCTAAGGGTTCATTTAAGCTCCCAATGATATCAATAATTTCCTATGTTCTACTTAGCGCACAAACAACTTAGTCCCTGACAATGGCGCCAATGATGAGTGGCGAGGGACCCCTACACTCAACCATACAAATACGAGCATTACACACGTGATCCGGTCGAACTCCATAGACTAAGTGCCTACATGCCTTATGGAACACTTAAGGTTAATTGTTTGTTGTCTTCCTAGACTTACTTGTATTTTTCACAGTTGTATGGTTAAGTCTGAGGTATATGATTTTTATGTCTTTTCGATTATATCTCCTATGCTAATGAGGTGAAGGGTGAAGAGACTAATTAACTAAATTTAACTAACTAAGGGAGAGCCCCCTCTTATTTATAGAAAAATTGCCAGAGTTTCACTATGGTTTAGCCCTAAACTTCAAACAAGGGAGAGCTGCCTCTTATTTATAGATTTGGCAATGCACTGAGATATCAAGTACGCGATATCGCAGGGGATGCAATATTGCGGCGGATGCGATATCACGTACGTGATATTGTGGCCCATGCGATATCGCATCCCATCAATGTGCATGTATTATTATATCTAAATATCTTAATATCATTTTTTTGCAATTTGAGTATTTCTATTATTTATTATTTTGCATGGGATTTTAGTTAATGTTTCAATAAAGTTTGACTATGTTTTGATCACATTTTACCTTGTTATAAAATTTTGCTAATGATTCAACTATAGAACTAGGGTTTGGACCATTTTTTTGGTTTTTAACCTCTGAGATAAATTTTAATAGAATTGGCCTAGAAGGAAACAATGGTTAGAATCATGCTGTAGATCACAAGGCATCCATGTCAATCTGTAGAAACCTAGTTATGAGTTTGCAAGGAGTTTACCATGAATATTTAATTATATTTCTAAAATCTATGTGAAGAATGTAGCAGCTTTTGTAAATTGATTGTTGGTCTCTAGAAAATGGAAAATTGTGAAAATAGCATTTGTCAAGTTTCTAGACACCTAAAAACTAGAAATCTGTAACTATTGATGTTTTAGCAATTGTAGGAGCCTAGAACAATCATGACTAGTTTAGATTCCTATTTGGAAATATTTTATAATTTTTTATACATTCATCAAATTTCATTCTTTGGGTTTAGGCCTCATTTGACACATTAGAACCTTCAATTTAATAACATTTCTTAACCTATTAGCCTAGATCTTCTAGTTTGGGCATTTAACATTTTGGAAAATCTATCTAACCACTTTTTGTTTAATACATTATGAGATTTAGGCTTACTAATCATTTATAAACCATATTAATTTTAGATTCATCAACTACATGATTGATGTAAGATTTAGGCTCACCAATTCTCTACTTTGGAATAGTTGGCTTCATTGGTTATTTAGGTTCATTTCCTTACCATTTAGGAATTTTTGTGTTAAATCTATTATCTATTTCCTTTTTAGTTTGGTTTGGTCAAATTGGAAGTATGTAGATTTTAGACTTACCAATTTGACCATGTGTTGGTTTTAGACTCACCAATATGTGAGTTTTAGACTTACTAATCATTTGATGATATGTGGGTTATAGACTCACCAATTTGATAATATGTGGATTTTAGATTCACTAAAATGTTCATATGCTAGATGGGTAAATGAATGGTGGTGGAATCTAATTTTATTGGTTTGATTATCTGTTCATATTTCTATTTATATAGTACATTGGTTTGGTTTGTATTTTTGTCTACTAACTTTTGGTTGTAATTAACCCATGTGAATGACTATCTAGCCACCTAATGCCTCTAACAAAACTCATAAAGTAGTATTTATTAGTTCTATTTATCCTACCTAGTCATTCCTTGGTTTTATGTGATTTTTAGATAATTATGCTAGCTTATATGAGGAGGATTTAGAGGATAATCCTAATGATTAATTTATGTTTTGAAGATATTAAATTAAGGTTATGATTTCAATTTAAGTTGGGGTTTATTTTGTAACGTTTTGTTGGAATTATGAATTTGGTATTGGTTATGAACTTGTATTATGCCTTATCTATTTTTGATGTAGGCCAATTCTATTTTGGATTTTGGTCATATTACATTTTATTATGCATTTTCTAGTTTTGTTTATCTAAGCATTGTTAGTACCCAATGCCTACTAGATGTATTTATAATCTAAATTTTCATATCTATCTAATATGGTTTCATTGAATCATAATGTAGCTTCTAGTTTCCATTATTATTTTCACACTTTTATGTTTATTAATTTCTTACTTCGGCTAGGTCACATTCTATTTTGGTAATGAACATTATTTTAATCATGTTTTACATTTTTTTTTTCATATCTTCTCTTACTCCTATACAGTTGTTCCATGGATGCCTACTACTTTTCCTATTAAAATTTTCTTAACATCCATTTGAGCTTAGTAAGCAATGTTTTACTTTTTTACATAATTATGTATTTTATCTAAGTAATCTCTTTCTATCCTAAGCCTAGTTAGAAGGGTGTTATATGTAATGACTTATAACATAATCATTTTAAACCATTATCCCTCTTAACCATAAAAATTTATTAGTCAAGGAAGTACTCATTTTTTAAAAATAAAATATAACTATGTCAAATAGGAGGATTTCTCCTTCATCTTTGCATTCTAGTCTTGACAGTATTAAATTCTTTATAGTTCCAACTAATAATATGTTGCTCGCTACATTTTTAAAGGTTAAAGTTGTAGGATGTTTGTCATCTTTTAATTGGTTTAAATTATTATATGACGTATTTCAATATTTATACTAGCATTTCTCTCAATCATTTTTACTTCTAATTGATTATCTTTTATTTCATCTGTTGGGTATGTAGCATTACCTAATTTTATTAACTTATCTTTTCTTGGCTATTCTATTTGATGTTAATATTTGGGCATTAACTAGGAATGAGTTAGATAAATCATCTAATGATGTACTTATAACACTTTCATTTATAGGAGTTTGTAATACTATGTATGGATCTTTCAACTTTGTTGTCAATTTACTAGGAAATTTATGCAATATCATGTTATAAATGTGCTTCATTTTTTTCTTATTTATTTGTTATTTATCAATTTTATAAAGTTTCTTATTTATTTGTTATAAATGTGCATGCATTCATAATTTATCAAGTTTATGTGTTTAAGCAATCTTAATGTCTTAATTAAATTCCTTATCAAAACTAAGTTGATTAGCTAGTCTTCAACATTGGCACTTAATTTATATGAGTAAGAGACATGGTTCATCATAAATCAATCAATAATATTAGTATTCTAAATTTTTTTAGAAGTTTTCCCATAGTGCATCTTGTAACTTTTTAGACCAATCTTTCATTTTAGCACATATTGCTTTGGTTAGGATTTTTAGGATGATTCCATTGACATTTTTCAATTTCACCATTTGATTGATAATTATAGGCAATTTCTCATTTATATTGGACTTCATAATTTTTAAGGAATATTTCCATAACTTTGTTAATGAAATTAATTCCTTAATCACTAATAATTACACATGGAATCTCATATCACATGACAATATGTTCTCTTAAAAAGGTTACAACTACCTTAACATCATTTGGTTGGGTTGTCTTTGCTCGATTCATTTGGTTACATAATATTTATAAAATAAGATATATTGGCTAGCATTTAAAGATGGAAATAGTCATAATAAGTCTAAAACCCATACATTGAAAAGTTATATTATTAATATGATATCAAGTAACATTTCTTGCCTTTTTAGCATTGTCCCTACCCATTAACAACTATCACATTTATAAATGTATGTGTAAGCATCTTTAAAAATAGTGGGTTAATAAAACCCACTTTTTAGTATTTTTAAGAGTATTTTATAGCTATCAAAGTATCCTCCTTCAAGGTCATTATGATACATACAAAGTATTTCTTATTGTTCATCTTCTATAATACATCTTCTAGCCACTTCGTCCCTACTGACGTAATAGAGGTAAGGCTTACTCCATATATATCTTGGTATATCTTTCAAAAAGGATTTCATTTCTTCATTACTCCATTTGATTGGCATCTTCATTATGACTAAATAGTTAGCTATATCAGATACCTATGGGCCCTTGATTAGAAAACATTACTCATTAGGAAATTTATTACTAAATTTTTCTTTGGTTCTATTCTCCTCTAACATTTCCAACTTAGGAAGATTATCTATTACAACACTATTTCTATCTTTTTTCTCAAGAATCTTAAGATCAAATTCTTAAAGTAATAAAAATCACTTCATAATTCTAGCATTTTCGATTTTTTTATTGACTAGGAAATTAATGGTTGAATGGTCTTTATACACCCTAGTTTTTCATCCAATAAGATAATCCCTAAACTTATCTAGATCATATACAATTACTAGAAGTTCTTTATTGATAGTTATTTAATTTACTTGTGCTTGATCTAGACTTTTAAACACATACCAAATTACTCTAGGCTAATTTTCTATATATTGGCCAAGAACCACTCCTATAGTTGTATCACTTGTATCACATATTAAATTAAAAGAAAATTCCCAATTGGATGAATTAAGTACTAAAGCTAAAGTTACCCTTCTCTTATGTTCACTAAAGGCTTGTCAACACTCATCAATCCAATTGAAGGGCACATCTTTGTTAAAGTATTTATAAAGAGGTTTTGTAGTTTTTGAAAAATTCCTAATGCATCTCCTATAATATTTAGCATGTTCCAAGAAGGATCTAAGTGTTATTAAGTTGGTGGGAGGTAGAAGTGCTGAGATAATTTTAAATTTCTTCTCATTCATCTTAATCCCTTATTTTGAAGTTATGTGCCCTATGACTACACTTATCACCATTAGATGGCTTTTTTCCCAACTAAGTTTAAAATATTTATTAATGCATCTATCCAAGACATATTATAATTGTTCTAAAGTTTGTTCATCGTTATCCCTATATAATGAAAACCATCCATAAATATCTTTATAAACTCCTCTAACATATCAAAAAAATATGAACATTATAGCTCTTTTGTTAGTCTTTTGTTAGTTTTTTTGTTAGTCTTTTTTTAGTTTTCTGAGGCTATGGCTACTTGATTAGAACCATTAAATCCATCAAGAAAAAAATAGTATTCATGCCCCTCTCACCTTTCTAATATTTTCTCTCTTTATGGTAAAGGAAAATGATTTTTTTACTTTAATTAAGTTTTCTAAATCTACATACAAACACCATGTTCCATCATTTTGGAAATTACCATGATGGGACTAACCCATTTACTATCAGCTATAGGGTAAATTATGCCCTCATTTCATAGTTTAGATATTTCATCTTTTATGATTTGTTTAAGAGCTAGATTAATTTCCCTTGGTGGATTCCTAATAGGCATAACATTATCTTTAAGCTAGATTTGATGTTAAAATTATGATTAGAAATCCCATGATGGATATCTTCATAAATCCATGCAAATGTCTTGGATTTTCTTCTAAATATTTTGATTAGTTTATTTTCATAATTAATTTTTAATTAAAAATTATTATTACTGGTTTATCTTCTATAATAAAAATATATTTTAGTCTATTCAATAATTCTTTATGTTTTAAGGAATTGTTACTTCGCTGGTCTATATTATTCCTTGTAATTCTTGATCCTAGATTAAAAATTTGATCCAAGATATTTTGTTGTTCTTCAATAGAGGAATCCAAAGGACCTTCATCAAAATTGTTAAGTGTTTAAAGTTTCCTATATTCAACCATAGCTAAAGTTGGAACTGAATAAAGTGTTCTTTTCTCTTTAAAATCTTGGCTTATTCTATTTTCTTTTATCTTATCAAATATGTTAAGAATAAATGTAAGATTCGCAAAAGTGAGTTGGAGTTAGCTTGACCTATAATGAATAATATCATTTATTGTTACAAGCCAAGGTCTTCTCAGGATGTTAGAGAAACATTATGGTTCCTTAACTCCTAAGATAACAAAGTCCACTAGATATGTTTCTTTTTATAATTTCCACTATAAAGTCTTCAACTATTTCTAATGGCTTAACTATTGAACCATCAATGATAAAGATAGACATATTTACTTTTTAAATGTTTTTCAAGTCTAATGTTTCATCCATTTCACATGGAATAATATTAATGCTTAAATCCATATCCAATAAGGCATTTCTAATTATCTTGACATTAATTTTTATAGGAATGGTTGGTACCCATGGGTGTTGATATTTTTCAATCTCACAACTCTTAATAAGTTATGATAGGTTATCTACAAACTACATTTATTTAGGGATTTTCTAATTCCTTTTTTGTGCATAATTTCCTCATGTACTTCACATAAAGACTTCACATAAAGAGAGTTTTCTTTCTGTCTTGCTTAAGTGAAATATGTAAATATAGCTCAACATTTTCTCAATGTTCTTTAGTAGAAATGGAGGTTGAACTATCTTTCTTGTTATAAGTAATGTTTATTGGGATGTCCATGGTTGATCCCTTAGTTTTTCCTCCATTTTATTCATACTCAACTCAATTTTCTTAGGTAACTTCTCCCCTAATTATTCTTCATGTACTTGATCCTTGAAGCTTACTTTCTTACAAGGTTTAATTTCTAACATTTTTGCACTTCTTGTAGTAAAGGAATTTATTTGTTTATTCTCCTTTATTTGGTTTATGGGGTTGGAATCATGTTGGAAGCATAATTCTCCTTTCATTAAGTATTGGATTTACTTTCTAGTTTCAAACAGAAATTATCTATTCTCCATAATGAAGGCTATAAGAATTTGTGTTAGGTGGTCCAAATGCTCATTTTTTGGATTCCTAAAAGATCTAAAACTATTTTTAGACATTAGCACTAGTTGTTGGTAGAATGACCTTGGTTAAAATGAAGAGTAGTTTTGATTCTAAATCTATAAAAGATCCTTATAAGTTTTGAATTTCCTCATCATTGTAGGTTAAGGCTAGACAATTAGTAATGTTATGTTGTTTGTTTTCACAAAGCCCATAGCTTTTTCTAGAGCTATGTCATTTTATTTATTAATTAGCTTAATTAAATCATCTAATTTCTTATTTTATTACTTTGTTTAATGAGTTAATCTTTGCATGACATAAGGTTTCAGTCAATGCTTACTTTGGTCTACCAAGAAATATATAGGTCTTCAACCTTCCTTTTGTATAACATATAGAATATTATCCTCATATGCAAAGTCCACATTTTATCTATAATAAGGTAATAAACCATCTATAAAAATTTGTATTGATTTGTGGGCACAAAATCCATGGTTGGAATTTTTAAGACATAATTATTTAAGCCTATTTAAAGCATTTTCATAGTTCTCATCCTTCCTTTGCATAAATCTCATTAGTTGTTTTCTAAGGATATATAATTTATCATTGAACAAAATATGTTAAATAGAGGTTACTTTAAATTTATCAAATGATTCTATTTTATTTCTTAAGGCTTAAAGCTAAAAATTAGTTTTTTCTTTTAAGTTATATTTGAAGGAAATCATTTTTGTTCTATCTTCACCTTGAGAAGTTAACATAGCTATCATGATTTTAAGTTTCTTCACATGAGATACTCAATCCTCCTCATTAATTCTCTTAAAGATGGGTAGCAAATGTGAGTTTTTAACTTTTACATTTCTTACATGGGGGAATACTATGGGTCTTGGAGGAATAATAGGTGTTCTTTGATTTAATAAGTCTCCTAAGATTTAATCCTAGTGAGGTTGCCCTATAGGAATGTATGAGCATATACTTCCAAAGAAAAGAGGGGTCATAGCTTGGGATCTTAAAAAAGACACATTATAGAATGGAGATCCTAGTGTAAATGATGAAGTTCCTATAAGTTGGTATGGGAGTTGGATCAGGTATAGATACAGATGTGGCTAGTACTATAAGTGAAGTTTGAAAATTTAAAAAACTTCTTAGCTGAGTAGTATTTCCTAAGGTTATATATGACTTTGTATTTGAGTAATTGAAGGATTTTTCTCTTGGTAGATAACCATCATAATTAGATTTGTTGTATCCATTTTAATATTCAAAGAATCAGGGAAATGGTTAAAAACTAATAAAAAAGAGAATTGAGTTGAGGGCTCCTCATTTAATTCACAAATTTTACCAATTTCCTCCTCTATTAGTTATTTTATGATGGAATATTGTATAATCTATCCTAGAGCTTGAACTCTTTGTGTAAGGCTCTAATGTTAGTTGCCTAAAATTTCTTCCACTCTCTTAATGTTACTTTATATACGCTATTGTCCTTTCACAGTTGATTAAGTTAACTTGAATTCAAAATTTTCTTGGTTTTTAGTGAAAATTTTAGAAGTTATATGAGTTATAGTTGCTTAAATTAAAGTTTCTTTTTATTACTCTATTTTCTCAAACTAAAGACTATATCTCTCTTATTCAAAGTACTCAAGAATATTTTCTAGATCAGTTAGCAATGGATGTTTATAATAACTCTTAGTGTTATAAGATGATTGAACTATAGTAGGATTCTTAAATTGTTTATTTAGTTTAGTTAATATTCCCAACAAGTATAACCTTCAAATGAATCGTGTTTAGACATGCTCCAATATTGGATATGTGATATTGGATACCCGATACCAAACCCCAAAATGCAATGTCAAATATCCAATATCATGGTGTTTATGCCAGCCTATAAATATAGCACTTGGCCACATGATTTTTAGATAGTTTTTTTCATAGAGTAATGAAGTTCTTATAGTTTAGCCATTCTAGAGTTAGAATATTTCTGAGTGGCCGTAGTAGGAGTCTGAGTGTGTACAGATCTTTGTTCAAGCACTGATGTACCTAGGCATAGTAGTGTGATGAAAATAAAGACAAGTCCTTTTGATCATCCTTGTAGCACTGAGAATAGATTAATATTTCCTTTAATGCATTTAATACTCATGCACTTTACCTTAATGCAATTTAATTAAGCAATTAATTTCCAGTTGTTAATGAACATAAGCATGACCACTTTGAGCATACATGTAGCACTTTGTAACCCAAAAACACTTAATGTTTGGTAACCCAGTAGTGCTATATGCATTCAGAATGTGTTTGGAGAATGGAAACAAGTACCTGTGTTAGGCTAGCTAGGTAGTAGATTAATTAGATATTAAATTACTCTACCTTTTATTCTTGCTCTAGGTGATTAAACTTATAAAACATAAAATGATAAAAATCATATACCTCAATTACACTTAACCATAAACTTGTACCTCATGAGTGGAACTAAGAAGACAACAATTGTCCCAATTAGATTTCACTTCCTTGAACCAGTGTAGCTAGGAACTTAAGATCTACGAAGTTCAACCGGATCGTGCATGAACACTTTTGATTCATATGGTTGGACGTAGGGGTATCTCGTCGCTCATCATTGGCACCATTTCTTGGGACCTTTTAGTTGTTATGTGCTCTATCTAGAAATTAGTGAAAATTATTAAAAATCATTGGTCCAAATCATAGAGTCATATCACACTTTAAAATAACAACAACAATATTTAAAAGCACACTGCATATTTTTTCTATAACATAAAATGTCTTCTTCTCACAGGAGCAATTCTATGCCCAAGTTTGACAAAGTTCATCAATAGGTGCCTCAACAATACCAAGTGGTATATGCTCATCCTAATGAGTATGTACCAAATTTCACCTTCATCCTACACTAGGATGAACAATTGCGATGACATGACATAAAGGGCAACATCATGTTGCTACTCGATTGATCCATTCTTGAAATGCTCCAACAAACTCTTGTGTGTTTGGGCCTCCAAGGACTTCATGCTAAGTACATTATATAGGATAGTGATGCCAAGGATTATCATCCCACTAAAGCACAACATCTTAGGGATCGGTAGCTAGAACAATGCTATGAATCTGTGAAGGGGAAGTGATTCAATGATTCTCTATTCCTGTTGTACCAAAAAGATGGTGGAGAACCCTTCTTTAAGGGTTTTCCATTCAGTGAAATTCCTCTCTTTGACTTTGGTTAAGGAGGTCAAAACCAAAACCTACAATCCATGATCCACAATCCTAGTTCTAGCAAGAATCAATCTAATGAAAAAGGAAGATCCAACGAGGGAAGTCATTGTAGGGATGCGAACAAGAAACAAGATCATTATCATGGCTATGATCATCAAAGAGGGGGTAGCAAGCACCGTGATGGAGGTGACTGATGGGACCAAGATAACTAGACCATCAGACGGGCCAAAACCAAGGGTGTAAGCATTCAAGAGAGACCCATCACCATGAACGAAGGGATAGCAAAGGACATCATAGACACCAAAATCAAGACCTCAATGAGGCTTTGCTTGCTACCCGAAGTATGCTAAATATTGCAAAGGTAGTACAAATTCTCACAAGGCATGTAAAGGATAGTCGAATCAAGAGGCTAGACATGAACAATATCCCTTAGTTCGAAGGGAGATATAACTTAGATTCGCAGAACCATCTCCAAGATTTCTAAGATGCATGTGCCTTGCAAAAAATAGAAAATTAGTGGCAAAAGCTTAAGTTATTTCCAAGGACACTCATTAAAGAAGTAGAAAACTAGTACTGATCCTTAGAACTGAAATCTATCAGACAATGGAGTACAATGCTTGAATTATTCAATGACAAATATCAAACATACTCCAGAGTGTCCAATTTTAGAAGGAAAATCCAAGGATGGAAACAATGAACACATGAACCCTTGTACGTTGTAATCGGCCAATATTATTCCTTATTGCACAAATGTCTAAGCCATGGTTATTCTCAACTGGACCAACTTTTCCACATTGTAGACTAGCTTCAATTCGAAATGACAAGAACCCTTGGCATCTATGCCCAAGGGCAACTATCAGAATTAAGCACCTATCAAGTCCAAAGATTAATTAAGCAAGTAGCTAAAGAGGAAGGAGAATTAAGAAAGCGAGAAAGTGTAGAAGAGTAAAATCATGATCCTTCCATTTGCAATAGGGAGGTTTGATTCTATGATAATGAGGAAGAATTAGCACTTGATGAGGTGGTGAATAGGAAAACCTTGTCGCTTCAAAAATTTTGATATGAAATTACAGCCAAGGTTGATCAGTTATGGAACTCCATGGATATTAGATTTCAAGCTATCTTGAAAACTACTAAAGAGTCAAAAGAACAAGATAGTGATCATGAGCGCAAGAGGTGCAAGGAGGCTGAATGTGCCCATCAAAGAGGTAAGGGCAAGATTTCTGCGGTAGGAGAATTTGTGGGAAGCAAATCAGATGATGGTGGTGGGTGTGACATCTTCCATTATGAACAACCTAAGGAATGTTTTCCTATTGTGTCACAATTACAAGAATCTGGGATGTACACCTTTTATCCATGATTAGCACAAAGGTAAACTCCTAGAAGGTTGCCTTATCCTCAAGGCAATTCTAGGCAGTTCCATCAACAACAATAGTATTATCCAAGTAGAACTCCACCACAACCATATGAGTAGTATCAATAGTGATAGCAACCAAAATCATAGGCGCTAGCATCACCAAGGCAACAATACCCTTATAAACAACCTAATCCATATGGGTATTACATTTAGCAACCCTTGTCTTCATGTGACTCTTCTAGTCATGTTTCTACTTTGCAACCTCACTACTACCCTCTTGATTATTATCAAATTCATTCTCCACATGTAAGGAGTAATACCACATTTTATCCTTATCCTCCTCTTGCTCTTGCACATGTTCCTACATCCTCCGCATAGCTACCACCTACTCCACCTATGTAGGGTGAACTCCCAGCTCAACCGTAGCAATGCAATGCCACCAAGGCCATTAATCTACAACCGATTCATCAACTAAGTGGTTTAGACACTCAATCTAAGAAAAGACTTTCTTTTAACTCAAAAATCCACCTAAGCCCTCACATACACCTACGATTGGAAACCATGTTTCTCTGTCTCCCTCTATATCAAATTTTTTTGAGTCTCCTTCAAACCAAATACTACCCAGGATCCATACTATTATGCTTACTCATGTTGTATTTGATTGGATCCATGCTGGAAACCTTTCTAAGAAATTAATAGATTTTGGGAGTTCTCTTATTTATTTCTAGATTGCTAAGAATGAACCGTGCAAAGCTCTTCTTGATTCATGTTCTGGTGTCAACTTGATTTCTCATGAGATGTATACTACATGAAACTTGCCTCCTCTAAAGAAGAGCAATATCAGATTAGAATTGGTAGACCAATCCATCACTGTTCCATTGGGACTGATAGAAAACATTCTAACCACTATCTATGGGTGGTCTTATCCTACTAATTTCCTAATGATCAAGGTGGAGAATAGTAAAGGGAACTTCCCAATCATCATGGGAAGGGCATGGCTAAGCATCATTGATGCAAGAATGGGCATCAAATATCTTTCCCAGGAAATATCTAAGGAAAATGCATTTGAGAAGATCAAGAAAAATAAAATTCCATGCATTGCATATAGCAATATAGGCCACAAAGGTAATTAAACCCCAAACTGAAGCAAATCATCAAGGAGAAATTGAAAAACTCCTCAAGATGGGGTTTATCTATCCCATTTTAAATAGCAAGTGGGTTAGTCCACTCATTATTGTGCCAAAGAAAGGTTGTAACTGGTGGGTCTACATCAATTTTCGGCTACTAAATATGGCAACTTTTAAGGACCATTTTCCATTGCCATTTTTTGATCAAGTGTTAGACACAATATCTAGGCATTGCTACTATAATATTTTGGATTGTTATAGTGGCTATAACCAAATTTAGATCACACCAAAGGACCAAGCCAAAACAACATTCACAAGTCCCTGGGGGACTTTTTCATATCACAAGATGCATTTTGATATGTGCAATGCCCCTACTACATTCCGATGCCTGGTTCTTAGTATTTTTCAACAGTAGATCAATAGTGGTGTGGAAGTCTTCATGGATGATTTCTCCACCTATGGAGCTACATTTGAGCAAGCCTTGGACCACCTTGAGCAGGTGCTAAAATGATGTGTTGAAACAAATTTATGGCTCAATTGGCAAAAGAGTCATCTGATGATCCAAGGGGGGATTACGATGCGGCACAAAATATCACAAGCAAAAATTGAGGTTGACCTTAAAAAAATAAGGGTCATTTAAGGAATAACCTACCAACCAAAAACTGTCAAAGATGTTTGGTCATTCCTTGGACATACTAGCTACTACCAACGATTCATAGAGAATTTTACTAAGATTACAAAACCATTGGTTGAGCTAACAAAGAAAAATGCTCCATATGTCTAGACCACATAAAGCATTCTAACAACTAAAGGAGAAACTTGTAGAAACTCCAATTCTATAAGCACCTAACTGGTCCAGACCATTTCATGTTATGACAGATGCATCAAATTACACCTTGGAAGTTGTGCTTACATAGATGGATGACAAGAAACATCCATATTATGACTACTACGTAAGTCAAAGCATTATGAGTGCACAATTGAACTATACCACCATAGAAAAAGAATTAAAGGTAGTGGTGTTTACTCTAGAGAATTTCAGGCATTATGTGCTTGAATACAAAGTATTTGTGCACACAAACCACAGTGCCATCCACTTCCTAATTAACAATCCAACAGTAATCCCCCATGTCATATGGTGGTTAATGATCTTACAAGAATCTAATCTTACAATGGTAGATCAAAAGGGCATTGACAGTGTGGTCGCTAACCAATTATCTCAATTGAGATGGGACAACAAAGAGGAGGAAAGCCCACTATCTGATCTTTTTCCTAATGAACTTTTCTTTGTTAGGGCTATAACTGAAAAATTGTCCATTGAGCCTAAAGGTATGATAACATTCTCACCTATCTTCTCACCTAGGAGATTCCATAAGGGTTGGACCACCAAAAGAAACAATAGTTTTTTCATTGGGTAAAACACTTTATGGAGATTAATGAACACCTCTACAATGTATGCTCCAATGGCCTCGTTCGTTAGTACTTACAACCATTAAAATCCTAATGGCAAGGTATTATTGGCCAACAATCTTTAGGGATGCTCATTGATACATCCACTCTTGTGAATGCTACCAATGAGATGGTGGAATGGCTGCTCAAATGGATAAACCTCAACAATGGATCCAACCACTAGAACTCTTCGACATCTAGGGCATTGATTTCATGGGTTCCATCATGTCCATGTCAAAAGGAAAGGTGTACAGCATAGTCACTGTTAACTATTGTACAAAATGGGCAGAAGCAACAACCATCACCAACAATACATCTTCTACACCTGCTTGGTTTGTACAACAAAATGTTGCAAATAGGTTTGGTGTGCCATGTGCATTAATTTCTGATAATGGAACTCACTTTACAAGCACTGCTTTTTGGAAGCTTATGCAACACTTGGGGATTGAACATAAACTAACAACACCCTACCACCCTTAAGCCAATGGTCAAGCTAAGGTTACCAATAGGGAAATCACAAAGATACTAACAAGAACTATTAGCAAATATAGGAAATACTGGAGCAAAAAACTCAACAATGTCCTTTGGGCCTACTGCTCAACATGGAAACTTCTTATAGGCTATTCTCCCTATGAGCTAGTGTATGGAAAATTACCAACACTTCCTATTGAATCCAAGCTTCATACGCTTTCAACAGGGTGTGACCTCGACCTAAACCTGAGTCTAGAACAAAAAGAAAGATTAATGAATCTTAACTTTCCAGAATAAAACCAATTGGTCATCCTATCATCTAACAAGTTGGATAAGGCATTTAACAAAAACCACCATGACCTTAAAATCAGGAAAGTCAAATTTCAACCATTCTACTGGAATCCCACACATGTACCTCAATGAACTAAGTTCTAGATGTTGTGGGAAGGACCTTATATAATTTATGAAACTTTTCCTTCTAGGGCCATGATGATCTACAAACTTGAGAGCCTAGACAAGAAACAGCTAATCAACATACAACAAGTTAAACCTTTCCATGAGCATAAGCGAGCTAATATAACAAATGCCTCATCAGATGAACAACCACACTCAATCTTTTAGATATCCTCCTCTCAACTTAGTTTTCAGGGAGATGGCCATCCATGCTAACCATATAAGAGACTCCTCAATTTTTCATATTTTTTTATTTTACACGTTTCTGTTTTACACTTTATTATTTTTCACAGCATTTTGTTCTACACATTTTTTATCTTACCCCCTTTTTTTAAGTTATTAATTTTTCAATATTTTTGTTTTACAACATCATTAATATGTTTTATTTTTCTTAACTATTTTATAATTTCTTGTATATTTTTCTTTATTTGGATATGATTTTCTTATTATTTTTTAATAATGTTGTGCCTTCTTGCCAACTGGGTACAATATGATTTAATTGATGTGGGCACGTGCTATCTGGTTATTTAATTGTTGGTATCTAGATTCTAGCTTTGAACTTTGTTATTGATAATTAGGACATGGTTTCTTTTCCATGTAATAGGCAGTGAGTCCACAACATCCATCCATCCACAAACTCTATGGTTTTCCTTGTTCTAGAAATGTGCAATCTTTTTTTCATTAATGGAACTTTAATGAACTTGTGACTTTGGTAGTTTCTGGATTTGGAAAGGATTCAAAGGTTTGAATAGGGTGTGACTTCAAGTGGATTCAGTATTCTTTGTACCTTTCTGCTTACTTGGGTGCATGTGTGTTTTCATGGATTTATTACCATTAGGTGTCAACCAATAATAGGAAGTTAAATAAGTCTTTGCATGGTGTAGTTCCCATCAAAAAAATAAAAAAAATAAAAAGAAAAAAAATGATGGGAATTCAAAGCACACCCCTTAGACAAAATAAATGAGCTACAAGCACTAGTTATGAGACTATAAAGACATGTTACCCATGCATGAAGGTCCCCTCTAACTAAGGCCCTTCCCACTTCATACTTCTCTTTTCTCCTTTAATAAGGAATGATGGATGTTTTGTGGGAGCACTCTTGTGTCTTAGGAGGGTGGACTAGTCTTAAAATGATGATGTGATGTGACTGAATGTGGTTGGTTTTGGTCTCAACTAAGGATGGATTTTATTAGGCCATTTAACCACAAAATTCACAAGGAACTTCATGTGACCTTAATCAGGAACTCCATTCCACTCTCCCCCTCATCCATCTATGCTTTCCATGTCTCACCTCACTATTGGTTTTATGTTCTTGTTCGATGTCTAGGTTTGATGTGTCTTAATTCCTAGGTAGTTTCTTCTGGGTTTTTTTCTTTAACTCTCCATAGCCATTAATCACCCATGGGGCCCATGGACTCCTCAGTTTGAAGTTATGCAAGGGCAATAAAAGGTTTGTGCCTACTTTAGAGAGGACCCACTTACATATCTTTTGGGTGGGTTAGTTAAGTTCTTTACCCTTAGACATTCTTGCAATCAAACCCTTTTGTGTGCCTCATCAATGACATCCAATTGTGCACATCTTCACATCATTTTTCAATCAATCCTCTTTTTACTGTTGTGAATTATTAAACCCTCTTCAAGCATTTCATCGCATTTTAAATTTTAAAATTTAATGTACCACCTATTCATTTCACCTATTTTTCAACTTTTCTGCTAACACTATTAATGAAATGAATCCACTATAATCACAACCCAACCAAGTGTAACCACCAATGAGACAAGATACTTAAAAGCTCTATGTTACACATTACACACTAATCCACAATTTTTTTGTGATTGTAATGGGAAGCACGGACTGGAAATAGGACTATTTTCATCAAAGGATAAGCAGCAGCATCATGTGATAAGGACTCTTTATGATCATTGGATCTTCTCCCTCACTCTTCAGCTACCAAAGGAGTTGGATGTCAATTTTGTTTAAAGTGTTCACTTCTCTTGTCATGAACATCCAATTTTGTAAAAGATTGTAATCCATACACCTAGACACTTAGATTTTGTTTGTTTAATCTAAGTTAGTCTATATGTCAGTCAATAATCCCATACCTACTCAATATTTTGTAAAGAACTTGTTCCTTCTCTTGCTCACTTGAGGATGAGTTTTCATTCAGTGGTGAGGGTATGATGAATTATGTTTGGACATGCTCTAATATTAGGTGCTTGATATCAGACCCCATGATGCGATGTCAAACCCCATGATGCGATGTCAAATATCTGATATCGTGGGGTATATGCTGGCACATAAATATAGTGCTTGGGCACATGATTTTTGGATAATTTTTGTCATATAGTAACAAACTTCTTGCAGTTTAGCCATTCCAAAGTTAGACAATTTTTGAGTGCCCATAGCAGGAGTCTGGGTATGTATGGATCTTTGTAGCATTAATGTACCTAAGCATAGTAGTGTGATAAAAATAAAGATGAGCCCTTTTGATAATCCTTGCAACATTGAGAATAGATTAATGTTTCCTTTAATGCATTTAATATTCATGCACTTTACCTTAATGCACTTTAATTAAGCAATTAATTTCTAGTTGTTAATGAACATAAGCACAACCACTTCAAGCATACGTGTAGTGCTTGGTAACCCAAAAATGCTTAACGTTTGGTAATCCAATAGTGCTATATGCATTTAGGATGTGTTTGGAGAGTGGGAACATGTACTTGTGTCAGGCCAACTAGGCAATAGATTAATTAGATATTAAATTACTCTACCTTTTATTCTTACTCTAGGTGATTAAACTTATAAAACATAAAATGATAAAAATCATGTACCTCAGTTGCACTTAACCATAAATTTGTACCTCACAACTGGAACTGAGCAGACAATGATCATCCCAATTAGATTTCACTTCCTTAAACCAGTGTACTTAGGAAACTAAGGTATGCAGAGTTCGACTAGATCACGCATGAACGCTTGTGATTCATATGGTTGGGCATAGGGGCACCTTGTCACTCATCACCTTCTTTAATACATTTATGGGTAACTAATCCTAAAACCTTACAACTAGCCTTTATTACACTTGCAATTATAGGTTTGAAAACTAATTTTTTGTAACTCTCCTTAGTTTTCAAAATGTGACAAATCATTTCTTCTATTTTTTTATTTTTCCTTCTTAATTTTTTCTTGCATGAAAAATAATTAGAGAAGATCATTTTCCAAAATAAAAATTACAAAAAAAAAATAGAAAAGAACACATACCTATATGTTGGTGAAGATCTAACTACTAAATTAAAAGAACTAACTAAAGGAACATAAAAAATATTAAACCATTGATATAAATTCTATTTCTTACCCTTCCCACCAATGATTTCAAATTGATGAGCTAGCCAAAATTCAATGTTAGATTACTCTTGTTGTAATAACGTCAACTAGTCTATGACCAACTTGCGAGTCATATCCATGGAGGAATGGTTTAAAGTCAAATAGACATCAAGACAAAATAAAAAATTAGGATTAAATCCTAAATAAATCCCACACTTATGTCTATCAGACATGTCAAATTACAAATTCTCAAATTAGCTTCTAATATAACCTAAAATAGAATCTTATGATTTTAGTCCAATTGAAGTGGTTAATACAAAATACATAAAGAGAATAAGGCTGATATCACCTAATTTGTGATCTTGCCTTGTTTTTTATGATGCAATAACATTAATAACCCACTATGGACTTCAATGGTTGATAACCCACCCTAAAGTTTAACTAGCCTTCATAATTCTTTTTGAAAATTTTAGGTCTTCAATGAGACTTGGGAATGGAAAAGGGGCATGAATCATTATCTTTCCCAGTGGTTTCATGGTTTCTTTTATATAGATAAAATGGACAAGACTAGCATCAATTAATGCAAGAAGGATTATACAGAGATATCACCAAACATTACATCTAGTGATAAGGATAAAGGTTAAAGTATTTGCTAGTAACATCATTGGGACTTACAAAGATGATAAGAATCTTAGTATAAGAAAATAGACTCAATATAGAAATTTCACATATCTAGGGATCTTAACTTCATTCGCTAGAAATCACTACTATAATAAAGATCAGTATGCAAATTAGCATTTTGGTCATATCAATCAATATTGCTAAATTGATTTGAATTGATATAGTTTCCTTCTTCATTAGTTGTTGTTACCAAATCTACAAAAATTGATAAGTCAACATGACCTACAAACTTTTGTTATATCGATGATTACATTGATTACAAATTTGATCATCATTATCAATCATCGATTGAGTGACTACCTATAAAAAAAGTAAGATTAGAAAACCATTAGTACTTATGGACATGCACTAATTACATTAATGCCTAGCTATATAAAAAAATAACAAATAAATAAAAATGTAAAGGATTTTAATCAATTTAAAAGGTCATATTAAGAATGTTTGTAGAGGTCCTCCTTCTAACGTAAAAAAAAATGTCATAAAATTGGTCCTTCAGAATTACTTTAAACAAGTTTATACTAATTTTGCTAGAATGCACTTTTGGTAATGGTCTAGATACCTATGCATAACTTCAGGGTTAAGACAGTGGCAAAAATATAACTTCTTGATTTAAGGTAATTCAAGTGTATAACCTTGTTAGAGAAGCATGAAAGACACCTTCACTCATTTTCTCCCCTTCACAAATGAAATCATTGATGGTTCTGAAATCCTTTGAGAACTCATAACTTTTTATCTATTAAAATTTTTATTTAACTCATTTCAAATATGAAATGTGATGGAAAATGAAATGATATGATCATAATCAACTAGGATCATGCTTTATCCATGTAATTTATTTGAACTTTCCTGTATGCTAGAACCTTCTTTCTTTATCTAGCACTTCTTGAAAATCCTTTAACAAATTTTGAATGCTTGAAACATAAAATTACAAGGATTCCTCTAAAGACTAGGTTTGGTCTTCAAACCTAATCATCTCATCCTCCAAGGATTAGTTTCACTTTGAAACTTCTATCCAAGTCTCCTGAATCTTGAATTTTTATTTTGCTAGATGTACATTTCTCTCATAGAGTATAGTAACAATTTGTTTCAAAGATGTAATCTCTTTATCTCTTTGTTAATTTTCCTATTTATTTTATTTTTTTAATAGTTTGTATCTTTTACGTGTCTTTGGTAGTTTCATTTTGAATTCACTCAAAAATACCAAAAGAAATGATGATCCTACTAAAGAATATGCTATTTCATGTTTTTGAATCATTTTATTATCATTATATCTTGTCTCATGGGTTCTGGATCTCCAATTTAAATCTGAGATGATTACAACCAATTTCATATGACTATAGCTTGATGCACATTATGTCTTAGGGACCAAAGTCTATTGACATGATAACTCAAAAATAATATGGATGATATGGACAATGATAATGATGTTGATTATTCAAATTCTGGTCCATATCTTGAGGTTCCAATTTGAATCCTTTTTTGATGCTTCTACTCAACTTGTTATATCTCTTCCTAACTACTTTTACTTGAAGAACTCTGGGCCTATTTCTCTAAGACTTATAATAATTCTATTGATTCCAACTATTCTCCTACTTGTAATTTAGGACCACTTGTCTCTATGGTTTCCAATAGCTATACCGTTTTGATAATAAAATCATAATTAAAAATATAAGCCAAATTTTAATGTAGCATAGCAAGATCAATAGCCATTATAGTGGTTAGGTTCATCAAAATATGAAACCACTCTACCCAATATGCAAGTTCTACCTCAAGTTTCAAGTTTAAAATTTACCTAGTTAATTACTAGATCCTTACTTTATTCTCATTTATTTCCTATACCAAAATAGATATGTAAATGACTTCTAATTTAAGCTTTTCTTTTTTTTCTTTGTAGACATATTTAGGCCTCTTGAAAAGTGTGGGACCTTAAAATTCCTATAGATATTCTTTCATTCCATTACCAAGTCAAATATCAAACTAGTTATGCTTAACTCTACACATTACAATTTCTAATTAATTGATGATTTTACTATAAGCACTAATCTAAATATTTCTATAATGACCTATAAACAATTAATTTTTTTTATGGTAAGAATGGTTCCATAGGTGCTCCCCTCCATTTGAATTTAGTATAATATTTACGAAGGTCAATGAACACATTGAATCTTTGGTATAATTCAATATAAAACCTAGAAATTCTCTCTATTGGAACTATATTAATGAAAAAGAGATGTGGAATCATTATGCATTAAATAATTTTCTCAAACCATGCTAAACTATTTACCCTCATAAATATAAATCTAACTAGAAACCTGGGGTACTATAGATCCACCACTAAATGTCTTAATAATACATTTTGGAAAATACCTACTAAAATTAGCATAGAAGTCCAAAGTTTAATGGATAAAAAAGAAGAGAAAGAAACATAACCTATGAAACTAGTCTAATAAGGCATGATGTAGGTTCCACAAAAGGATAGCCAACAGGTTAATCCCAATGCGATGATGAAGATTATACACCACTTCAACATCTTTCTTTATAGTTGCAACTTAGTTTCAATCCAAGAGAAATGAAGATATAATAATATTAGCAACCATCTATATGTTTAATTTATAAATTAGGATTCTTCTAGAAGCAACATTCCATTTATAGAGAACCTCCTCTTCACTAGAGTTACTAAACTTTGTTGCCATCAATCTTTCAACTATTTTCATATTTTTTAATATTGGTCCCTTTTGCCCTCAATTTTCGTAGAAATCACTTTCCTACTAATATAATGTTTTCTTTGGTTATGTTTTCAAAGATAGAGGATGAAAAATTTAAAAAAAAAAACATTTTGGAAATAAACAAGTCAAGTATCACTACCTTATTCTGTTTTGAAAAAATCAACCTCCATGAAATTGTAAAAATGAAGAAGTTGTAGAGGCAAAGAGTGATGTTTTACCATTGAAAACCTTATTAAGTATAAAATACACTGCATTACTTAGTATCCTAGCCTCTTCACATCATAATCAATTACTAATGGTGTAATCTCAGGAACTTCGAAGTTCCAAAATTATTTTAGCAAACTTTCCCAACTCTTATTCTTTAAGCTTTTAATATCTCTAAGATTGATCTTCAAATCATCAAAAGATATTTTACAAAATTTAATTACACTAAGTTTTACTTGCTTACAAATTTTTTTCTCTTTCTTTCACTCATCTTAGCTTTTGAGATGATTTCTTACTTGCTTACTTAACAATGTTACAAGAAAATCCATTTTATTTAAATGTAATTCAATCTCACATGAAATGCTTTTATTCAAATCTGTCATATTTTAAATTTACAATGATACAAGTTAATCTTCTTTTTAAAACTCCTTTTACTATATTTAAACTATTTGTTTCCTTTTCATGGTATTTTAAGTATACTTTGTGTTGACATGGAATAGCTTCCATTCTAATGATGACATCATGGCTTTACAAATGTCATGGTTCCATTTTGGTATTTCATATAGTAAAGCCATGTAAATACTAATGAAGCTTAAACCCATAATACATGATTCCACTAACATAAGAAAGTTCTAATTTCACTAATATTAGTATAACCATCTTCCTAATGTAAGCAAGAACTAGTCTTAGAAAGGATACTCATATCATATGGGTGTCAATTGAATCATCTTTGAAAGTACTACATAATGATGTAAATGGATCAAAGAAACTTTTTCTTATAAAAATTAAATTTATCATTTGTGGAACATCATGTTGAAAATGGTTCTAGTACTCAAACATCATCTTTATTAATAAACTATGTTATCTCTATTAGAATTTCTTCCACCAGTAAAGCCATTAATACCTCTCTCAGTTCCATCATACCATTGAAATGTTTATTTTAAACATAAAATTTATGATTTTTATTAAGGAAACATTGATGATTTATGTAGCATAATTTTTTACTATGCTTTATATGTAGATAATCTATGTATGTTCTACAATTTTAACAAGCAAATTTATCTTTTGAAGCTATAACATCCCATTCCCAAATGTTATGGTAAATATAAAATATAATTAGCATTCGACATTATGCATAAAGGAAATAATAGGGAAAATGTAGAAGGAAAATAAAAGAATGCTTTATTGATGTGGAATAATGTATCTAGGTTATGCTCTGAGGTTATCTTCCATTAGCATATACCCCTTAAAGGCTATCTAGTACTATCATAATGATTAGGCCTATCATTAGCTAGAAGCAATGACCAGTCCTCTTCTTGTCTTAGTTCACCCAACACCTATTACTCACCTTTACTAACTCTATAACTCTATGATGATGTGACCTTTAGTGCCCAAGAATAAATTTCTTATGTTAAACCTCCAAATGTCACCTAGAGAGACATGTCTATTATTAAAACATGCCCTTTCATGTCTTAATTACAATTTTTCTCTTTCTAGTTTTATTTAAAGCGGGGGGGTGTCGGACCCCAAAAAGAGAATTTTATTAATTAAATGAGAATAAGTACATGATCAACATCTAAACATATTGATGGTTAAATAGGGAGAAGAACAATGACAAATGCAAATATTGAAGAAAAACATCTTGATACATAATCCTTCACAGGGTGTGGGAGTACATTCCAAAGAGCAACCTCATGCTGGGAATCAATAAGAACTGCGAGTTAAGAAGACCAGGAGAACAACAGAGAGCTAAAATTCTCAAAATTATGATGACATACTCCGATGTAGGAGATTGAGATTGGGAAGTGTGCACGAATTGGTGTATCTGCTCCAAGGCTGCAAACAATAAAACAACTGATTAGTATCCAACTTTAACTTAGAAGTGTGAGATAAAATTTGGAAATGCACAAGGCGAAGAATTTGAAATTTTTCCATAATAGTTAAATGGTTAGAGTTGGATGAATCAGTGCTTTGTAAAAAGGCAATGCATCTGCGCTTCCATATATAGTAAAGAACGAGGGGCCTAATAACTTCCCAAAGAAACTGAAGGTCAATAGAGGGGGTGGCCAGAAAGCCGAACAAGATATCCTCATGGGAAAACTTGCACAAATGGAAAACTTTAGAAACCCACTCCCATGAAGACTAAGCAAAAGGGAAATTCCAAAAAATGTGGACAAAATCATCAGGACCTCCACAGAGAGGGCAATTAGGGTTTGGAATCCTAAGGTATTCATGACATTTGCCGATAGGAAGGCCTTGATGAAGGAGGCACCAAAGAAATTGTTTAATTTTTGGAAGAGTCGAAAGGCTCCAAACTCATGAGAAGAGGAAGAGCCAAAAATGTTCAAACTCTTCTTTGTGCCATGATCTATTGCAGCGATTAACAATCATAGAGGAATCATGCAACAATTGAAAGGGCACATGTGGTTTATAGGGAAGAAGGTTCGATCCATTAATCCACTGAAGACCTTGGAAGAGACTAGGAACTGAAGCATCCAAATGCAAGTACTGATGAATGAAGTGATAAAGTCTATCAAGGCAATGGTGCATAGATCTGGAAGCCCCATATAAGTTTTTGAACATATCCCAAGTAATCCATTGATTAGCGAGACAAAGACATCTAAGGGAAACAACTCCCTTTTGAAACCAAATGGTGGCTGTCCTAGCTTTTGAAGTGGCTAGAGGAGCAAGCAATAGGGGCAGCCACCAAGGGAAAATCTTAGAAAGGAGAGTAGGATTGATATGAACATTATTCCAATTCACATGAGAATGTAAGACTTGCCAAGCCTTCCAAATGCTTTTGAAAACATGTGTTCCAGGAATGATAATGTCATGAGGAGAAAGGATCCAATTAACAGGATGGATACCCTTCCAGATGGACTTATTCTTAGGGAATGCTTGTCAAAGCCTTAAATGAAGAAGATTCCCAATAATATTGGGGGCATCTAGGTGCTGAACCAACCACTTAGCAACAAGGGTGAGACCTTGCTTAAAGGAGTTCAAAAAGCCCAAACCACCTTTGTTCTTAGGAAGAGTTACTATATTCCAGGCAACACAATGAAAGCCTTTTTGGGAGTCTTTAGACGATCACATGAAGTCTCAAAATAATCATTCAAGATTTTGATAAGAAGCATGGGAAGGGGCCCAACATGACGAATAATAAACATGGGTAGAGGCACAAATATACTTATAGATGAAATACTTACCAACGAGGGTGAGGGGTTTGGTTTTCCATTTTTCAATTTTCCTTTGAATTCGAGAAAGTACTTGGTCCCAGAGCTCTGAAGTTCGGCCTCTAAAGAGAAAAGGGATTCCCAAAAGCTTAATGATTTCATGATCTTGACTACACTTCCAACTATAATTGGGCACATGGATGTAGTTATTGGTGAAGCTATAAACTAAGGATTTACGCCAATTTATAACAGATCCAGAGAGGGAGCAATATTGCTCTACTCGAGACAAGAGGCACTAAACATTAACAACATTGTTTTGAATAAGGAAAAAGGATTCATCAGCGAAATGCATATTGAGGAGCTAATGTTGAGGAGAAGATAGATGAACTCCAAATAAAACATTGTTTTGAATATCCAAGCTGATTTGATGACAGAGAAAATCAGTAGCAATGATGAAGAGGTAAGGAGCAAGAGGGCAGCCTTGCCTAACAAACCTATGAATAGAAAAGGGAGAAGTGATGCCGAAGGTAGTCGCGATTCGCGCAGTAGCATATGAGAATAAGCATTTTACCATATGAATGAACTTAGGGCCAAAACCCAATTTAGTCATGGTTTGGATGATGAAGTCCCACTTAATGTTATCGTAGGCTTTAGCATAGTCAAGCTTCATCAAGAGGATATCCTGACCCTCGTCCTCAGCCCACTTAAGACCTTCCCAAGCAGCCACCACATTATTTAATATGTATCTTCCTGGGACAAAGCTAGTCTACTGGGGGGAAATAATAAGGGCAAGGATTTTCTTTAATCGTAAAGCCAAACATTTAGCCCAAATTTTGTAAACCACATTAAGTAAGGTGATAGGTCGCCAATTGGAAATACAAGTAGGATCTCTCGATTTAGGGAGAAGACGAATAATCCCTTGGTTTAAGATTGGTCCCAAAGAACTAGTAAGCATAGCCTCTTTAATGACATGGTAGAGGTCAGAACCTACCAAATCCCAATGCTTTTGGAAGAATTCAACTGGAAAACCATCATAATCAGGGGCTTTCCTAGGCCTTAGGTTAAAGCAAGCCTGTCGAAGCTCAGCAGGAGTAATATTAGCTTCTAAAATTGTTAGCATAGCAAAATTAACCAATCTAGGATAATTTAGAGTGGGGGCCATAAAGGATGCTGGATCCATAGGAGTAGTGGTGAATAAGGCCTCAAAGTGTTCCTTGAGATAAGAGAGAAGACTATTTTGATCAGTGATAATGGATCCATTTATGGAGAGTTTATCTAAAGAGGGCGAAGGGGAGGACCGGTTAAGGTACTTAAAGAATTCCTGATAGTGCTCATCTTGAATGTTTAGCCAAGTGAGTCGGCTTTTAATCAAGGCACCTTATGCCTTATATACTTCCCAATGTTGAAAGGCAATATGGGCTCTGGCAATCTCCCCTTGTAGGTGACTATTGAAGGCATCATCAGTTAGTTTGGTCATAAGGTGCTCAATGGAAAAGCATATGTTGGTGTACTCTTGCCAAGATCGAGAGGCAACTTCCTTACCATAATGACACGCGAGATTCCTAACTCTACTAGTAGTCCGAAGCCACCAGTGGATCCAACCCTTTGGACCTAAGGGTCTAGGTTCAGCGTTCCAAAGGCTAGAAAGAAGTTTTTGGGCAGGAGGAGAAGAGAAACATTGACTATGCAGCCTAAAGATATGATAATTCCATCATTGGTGGTCAATATGGATCTGCATAGATAAAGTAATGGGAAAATGATCAGATAAGGTTGCATGTTGGTGGTCTTTAGTAGTAGAAAGGATCTACCAAAAAGAAAGAGTGGAAAAATAATATCTATCTAACTGACTATAAATGCGAGCCTGCCCCTTACGAAGGTTGTTCCAAGTGAAGCTGTTTAGAGAACCACTAGCAGTGTTTGCGATGCCATCTAAAAGATAGAAATGTTTCGTAAAATTTGGCCAGGCTTGATATTCGTGATGAGGAAGTTGAGAGAAAACACCCCCAAGCTTATCATGAGAGAATTCCATGATGTTAAAATCACCGCAAAAAATCCAAGGAATAGAAGGGAGGCTATGATTGAGTTCATGCCACAATCGAGCCTATTCGGTAGATTCATTGGGAGCATAAATAGAACAAACTCTGAAGGGACCATGTGATGAGGAGAAAACGGCCCAGGCCACTCGGTGACCTAAATTGGACCCATGCTAAAGGATTTTTTCTTTCCAATAGGCTGGAAAAAGAATGGTTGCTCCACCTTTGCCACACTCATGAGAAGTAGCGAGAACAGAAGAATGGGGGAGAAACGAATGGGCTGAAAGCGATAATTGTTCGGTTGAGATCTTGATTTCTTGGAGAAGGAGGAAATCCAAAGTGAGATTTAGACTAGAGAGGAAATTGTTGGCTTGTTTGCGACGAAGCCTATCAGTTAGGCCTCAAACATTCCAAGATAGGAGATTCATGGAGAAGCTCTAGATGTTATGCATGATAGGGCAATAGAAGGATCGGGGTTAGGAATGTTAGTCAGCATAGTAGTGGAAAGAATAGCAAAGGAGTTGCTTGTATTAATATTTAAAGTTGGGTTAGTTTTGGGTGAAGGAGAGGAAGGGGGAGTAGTGGTTTTAGATGCTTTGGCCCTTTTCCTTCCCCCTACCATTACAAACTCATCACGTAAAAGTGAATCTTTGACTGATTGTGAGTGGATGATTGGTGCCTTGGACCTGGCCTTAATGAGAGAATGGGATTGGTAGACTCTTGCCTTGAAGGGAGTAGACGGGGAAGAAAGGTGTGGAGCATTGTTAGAAGTAGAAGCAAACTTAATGGGGGCAAGTTGTGCGTTAGGTTGAGGAGTGACTACAAGACTGGATTTGGGAGGATTGGTTTGGGATTTTTTCTCAGCGAGAAAGGGACATGTAGAAATGTGGTGCTCTGCTTGATGGCAGTAGCTACAAGAGTTGGGGAGATAAAAATAGTCTACCTTTTGAGTAAAAACTTTGCCTCCAGCTCCTAAGGTTAAAGTGGTTTTCTTTTGGGAAATGTCAAGTTCGATAAAGTAGTGATGAAAGTGAGCCCCATTAACCTCAATTCCATGGTTGGAGATGACTTGACCTAAGGTGCTAACTATGTCTCGCTCAACAGATGAAAAGATTAAAGGAAGATTAGGTAGCTCTACATAACAAGGGATAATATTAAAGGCTGGGTCCATGACATTGAAATCAAATTTCTAGGCCTGGGCAATAAGTGTAGCATTATGAGTAGGAAAAATATGAAGAGAGAGAGCTTTCTCGATGTGAGAAGCCTCAAAAAGTTTAGCGAGGACAAAATTACGAGCATAGTATTGAGCATGTAAGACCTGTATCCTGTGGGTTTGTAAAATATTTTTAATATGCAAATTTATGTCTTAACGTAAAGCGTGCAGAGAAATCTTTAGAAACAGATTCAAAGATGTCTTCAGGTAAAAGAAAATTCAAAGATTCTGAGTTGGGAGAAATTTCCTAAGGTGAAGAAGTAGCAACCGTTGAGGATTCATCCATACCCATGTCCATTTGAACTGGCTAACATTGGTAATAATGCAGTGGCAGCCCTGGCTCAACCAGCAACAACATCACAACAATGCAGACCACGCTGCCCACCGCAACCACCATCCCACAGCGACCAGAGCGCGGCGCAGCTACCTAGGAAGCCAGAATCCCAGGGCACCATGGCAGCAAAAAAAAACCACAGTAGAAAATCGAGGCCAAAATTCAAAGAGCCAACCACAGCGGACAGCCAAGCCAAATCTGAGGAGCCGCAACGCAATGCAACACCAGCAGCTCACATGGACCCTACGACCCAGAGACTACAATGTAGCCCCGCATGCAACAAAGGAAACCAGGTGAATCACCACACAACAGTCCACCCAACGTTCAGCAGTGAGGGTCCAATGGGCAGAAAACCAACCTTTTCTAGTTTTATTAGAATAATTACCTCACTTGTTACGAATAAACATCATCTTTTTTACGCAATGACATCATTCAAGAATGGGGATATCACAGTCTACCTCTCTTAGGTTTCATTCATCATTGAACAAGTTCATGTTCACTATCTTTTTCTAGCTCCTATGCTTTCTTCATGATCCTATGCTTCAATAATTTGATTTCTCATTTTACCTTTAGGTTAAATATCCTAATGTTCTCTTGTTTATTCTAAAAACATAATAGAATTGATAAGTGTATGTGCAAATTAATTCTTATTTTATCAATACATACCTAATTCTCCAAGGTAATGACAAGAGGCAAATTAAATATCTACTAACCCCTAATCACTAGTTCTAACTAGGGCCACACAAATTATAACTCATAGTTGGTTACCCAAGTGTAGGAAAAATCCTTGTTCCCAACTTGAATTATCTTAAATTTTTTGCTTACTTAATTAAAATATAAATTAAATAATGAAAAAAATTAGGAAGATTATACATAAAAGTAAGGTTAAGAGTCTACATAGTTTTCATCAGCATGGGGAATCAATGGAAGTAGTTGTAATTCCACCATAAGGGATATATGATCGTATGGTCTTGTTTAAAATGGCAAGGCTTAATCTTACCTATCAAATTCTTCCTTAGAAATTAACTCCAACAGCTTCATAACTTTCAAAAATTAGGATCATACTAGATGTATTCTAAGGTCTTGATGAAAAATGATGTTGACCCCTCTTCATTAGTCATGGTAGTGTAGTTGGTAGATCATGATTCTTGATGAGTACTATTCATCAACATCATCTATTCTTGAATTCTAGGATTTGACTCTTCTATTGAAGATTTAATGTAATAAAACTATACATTGGATAATGGAATTGCATGTTGAACTAATGATAACATCTTCTTTAATCATTTTCATCTTCCAAGGGTTTTTTTACACATCCGTATTTTACAAATTAGTAAATACTACTTTCAACTTTTGCATGAACATCTCCACATAGAATAAATGGTGCTAGATTGATATAAATATGGGTTAGGAATAACTTATTGCTCAAAATTTCCTCTATTTGGTTAATCAAATATGCTACTAAACAAATTCTAACATCTAGACATGTTAATTTGACAATTAAATATGTCTTGACCACACATAAGGATCATTTTGATAATTAGATTTTTAAATACCAATGCCAAGGCTATGTATCTTTTTCAAATATTGATCATTCTTTCTTCCTCATCTTTTCAAGTTCTACAATTTAGAAAATCATCTCTTTTAATCTTCATTCAAACCTTTGTACTAATTTGAACTTGGCTTAGATCAAATGATCCTCCATGGTATGATTCTTATCATAGGTTAATCTATACAACTAAAAAGAAGAACTTTCATAAGAACCTTTTTGTTTGTAAATATCTTACAGAAAATACTTCTTGTAGGCATAATACATCAACATTAAAGTCTTATAATTCTACTAGGATGAATGGTTATTGAGACTCATGCTAGTCCAAGGCTTATGGTGGACATAGTGGATAATGTTTTTCAGTAGCTAGGGACTTTTCAAGCTTCTGGTATGTTGTAAGTTTCATTATTGTTCCTAATTCTCTTGTGGGTTATTTCTCTTCATGGGTATCATACACCTTGCTGAAAAAGATTATGATTCTCCATGATGTCTCTGCTACATGATTTGGTTATAAGTTGAACTAGTATATATCTTCATGATAATTTTGGTTCACTAACTAATGTTCCAACTAATTTTGGGTCAATAACAACTAGCTACATTACCTAGACTCTTAATGACATTTCTACCTCCCTTAAGATACTAACTTTGGTAGTGTAATGAATGACATGCTAGGGGTTAGTGATCTAAGACTAACTATCTGATGAGACGCGATTCACACAAGCCGCAATATCGCATACGCGATATCGCGGCCGCTGTGATATCGCATCGTCCCCTGCGATATCGCGTACACGATATCGCGGTCCGCCACCAAATCTATAAATAAGAGGCGGCACTCCCCTTATTTTCCATTCCAGGCTAAAAGTAGAAAAACTCTGGTAGTTTGATCACTCTAGAGATAGAATATTTTCCATGTGCCCACAATAGGAGTCCCCAAGTGAACGAATCTTTATTCGAGCAGCTTTGTACCTGAACGCAAGTTGTGTACGGCAATAAAGATGAGCTTTGTGGATAAATCTTACAGTGCATGGAATGGGATTTATTACCTGTTATTTCTTACCCATTATTTATTACCTGCATTAGCACGGCATGAGTACGACTTGATTACAAGCATTGACGAATGTGTACGGCTAATCAAGGAATCGGCTGCTCATCGCGATTAGTCTCTCTTACCCTCAACTCCTAGAATGCGGAATGAGTACGACTTGATTATGAGCATTTACAGATGTGTACGGCTAGTCAAGGAATTGGCTGCTCATTACGTTTAGGCTAGTTAAGTGCCTTAGTATGACCACTTCAAGCACGTGCGTTACGTGTGGTGATCCCAGTAACAATTAGTGTTTGGTAGCCACAATTGCATAGTTCAGGGTGTGTACGGTAAGTGGGAACAGATGCTAACGCTAGTTAATTTAGACTTAGTCCTTAGTTAGAGTTAGTTAGCTCTCTCAACCCTTCACCTTGATAGCATAGGAGAAAAACCAGAAAAGACTATAAAAATCATATACCTCGGACTTACTTAACCATACACCATGACAACTACGAGTAAGTCTGGGAAGACAACGAATGATTGACCCCACGTGTTCCATGGGGCGTGTCGGCATTTAGTCTATGAAGTTCAGTCGGATCATGCGTGCTACGCTCATTTCATATGGTTGAGTGTAAGGGTACCTCGCCACTCATCATTGGCACCGTTGCCGAGGATCAAACCTAGGTCACCCACGTGACAAGCGGGAATACTCACCACTATACTACAACAATAGTCAGCAACATAAAACACATAACCAAAATCAGCCAAGTCCTAAACAATATAAGATGCCATATACTCATCCTGATGAGTATATCCCTAATTTTACTTATATTCTCCATCAAGATGAACAGCTGCGATGGAGAGATTTGCAAGGTAACATTGTGTTACCCCCAAACTGATCAATATCTCACATGCTTTTCTGTGCCTTAGCACAGATAGGCATGACTGAACTATTTGCTAAATACGTTACGGAAGATTTTGATATGAGGGATTATTATTCCACAGATGTCCAATGTATGAGAGACTTAAGGCAGGAGAGTCAACATGCACTGTTGAAGGGCAAGGTCTCACACGTCCTTAGCGAAATAGGAGATGAGGAATCCCTTATCACAGGTTCTTTAGCAAACGATGTTCCCCCTCCTAACGATGGTGAGGAGGTTGGGTGTAAGAACCTATGATCAATGATACATAACCATGGTTCTGATGCCTGTGAACGTCAACTGTTCATAGAGGGAACAACCACTTATGCTAAGGATAGGCACTTAGATCGTCACCACGATCGGGGCCGTAGCAGTCGAAGAGAAGGCAAGAAACATCATCATGGTGATGGTTCCCCTTCTTCTTCTTCTTCATCCCATCACTCACCCTCTCCTTCCACATCTGGGCATAGCCACCATGAACATAAAGGTGAGGATAAAGGTAAGAAGGATGAAAGACCTCGACGGGAAAGTCGAGAGAGAGGACAAGGGCAAGGACGTAGGGAGAGTAGGGAACAATGCAGACATCACATGCTTCATGAAAGAGATGATCATGATGAGCCCCTACTCGCAACCTGAAGTATGCTTGACATAACGGAGGTAGTTAGGATTCCCACAAGGCATTTAAAAGATAGTCGGATCAAACGATTATACATGAAAAACATCCCATGATTTGAAGGGGGATACAATGCTGATCCAAAAAATCATTTACGGGCATTCCACGATGCCTGTGCCTTGCAGAATATAGAAAATAAGTGGCAAAAACTTAAGTTGTTTCCAAGGACACTCACCAAAGAAGCACAGAGTTGGTACCGGTCCTTAGAACCAGAAACCATCAGGAGGTGGAGTACGATGCTAGAACTGTTCAACAATAAGTATCATATGTACTCCATAGTGTCCAATTTGCGTAAGTAGATCCAAGGATAGAAACAACGTACATATGAACCCTTGGATGCTGCCATGGCCTGCTACTACACATTGTTACATTGTTGCCTGGGCCATGGATACACTCAGTGGGATCAACTTCGCCACATCGTGGATGGGCTAAGGCATGAAACTAGAAGAACCCTTGGAACTTATGCCCAAGGGAGACTCTCACAACTTAGAGCCCATAAAGTGCATAGCTTTTTGGAACAAGTAGCAAAAGAAGAAGGTGAGCTACACAAAAGGGAAAGTGCAGAAGAATACAACCGTGATCTCTCTCTTTGGAAGAAGGGAGTGAAATTTTGTGATGAAGAGGATGAGTCACCACTCGAAGAGTTGGTGAACAGAAAGACCTTGCTGCTTCAAAAACTCACAACCAAAATAGCGGCTAAGGTAGATGACGTATGGAGTTCCTTTGATTCTAAAATTAAAACTATCTTAAAAATTGTAGAAGAGTCTAAGGTTGAACAAAGTAGTGACAAAGGTAAGAAAAAGTGGAGAGATTTAAGCCCTGCACATAACAAGGGTAAGGAAAAAATTACTAACTCTGGTGTGGCTATGGACTCTGACACAGACGATGATGGTGGATGTGAGATCTGCCATTATGGCCATCCTAAGGGATGTTGCCCCATCATCTCACATCTACAGGAGTCTAGGGTGCATGCGCTTAATCCAAGACTCAACCAGCGGCAAACACCCTAAAGGTTACCTTATCCACAAGGTAACCCAAGGCAGTTCCACCAACCATTAACATACTATCCAAGTGGAACTCCACCATAGCCCATCGGACAGCATCAGCAGTGGCAATACCCATAGTCCTGGGGAATGCCACCGCCAACACAATAGTACCCTTACCAGTCGCCTAATCCTTATGGTTATTATGGGCAGCAGTCGATTTCCCCAGGTGACTCTATGGGTCACATAAACCCTCCATGTTACTACCAAGTTCAGGAGTATTTTAGGACTCCTTCTCCTTCGGGAAATTCTCCATACCCACACTATCCTCCAAATCCATCCGCATCTCTTGCGCCAGTAGCCCCACCGCCAACCGCTCCAACAAAGCCTAGAGTAAATCCCACTCAACCATGACAACCCAACACTGCGAGGGCTCCCAATCCTCCAATATCAGTTGGTTCTAACAATCATACACCAAAAAAACCCTTCCTTAAGACCAACAATCTAACCAAGCCTTCGCTTTCACAAGCGGTTGAGCATCCTAACACCCCATACCAAATAAGGTTTCGGGAAACCCTTCGATAGAGAAATCATGTCCAATGCATACAGTTATGTTAACACATACAGTAACCGACTAGATCAAGGTCGACCACCTCCCAAAGAAATTATCGGATCTGAGAGTCCCCCTAGTTTACCTCCAAGTCACTAGGAATGAACCCCATAAGGCTCTCCTCAACTTAGGTTCCAGGGTCAACTTAATCTCATAAGAACTGTATAAAACCTGAAACCTGCCTCCACTCAAGAAGAGCAATGTTTGCCTAGAGCTGGCTGACCAATCCATCACTGTTCCTTTGGGACAGGTTGAGGACATTGTTACCACTGTCGGTGGATGTTCATATCCAGCCGATTTTCTAGAGTTTCCAATTATAATGGGAAGGGCATGGCTGAATACAATTGACGCACGCTTAGGAATTCGCAACCTTTCCCTAGAAATATCCAAGATAACTACTTTTGAGAAAATTGAGAGGAAAAGAGTTCCATGCATCACATATAGTGACACAGGGTGTCATTGCGTGCAGAAATCATGGGTGATGTGAAGTTTAACATTGCCTGCATGCAATCGGTGTGCACGGGATATTGACATACAAAAGTGCCTATATGCGATAGCCACACAACAAGAAAACACCCAGTGGCTGATGGCTGATAAAGAGAACAACTCGACAACCTGCATGGAACTAGCTAAGGGAATAACTAGTGCTTACATTGAAAGCACAGACGTATTAGAGCAAGTTTGTTGCCAACTTCCAGCCCTTAACTTTGAAAATATTAATTGGGGAAAGTTGGAGATTCCTAAGGAGTTTAAACAAGACCCCCTAGATTTAAAACCATTGCCCACCGATTTGAAATACGTGACCCTTAAAAATGGAAAACCGGTGATCATCAACGCAGAGCTCGCACCCAAGCAAAAAGAAATTTTGCTAAAGGTGATAAACAAGTGGTCAACAGCCTTTGCCTGATCATACCCTAAACTAACCAGAATAGATCCTAGGATATGCCAACATAGGATTTACACAGACCCCTCTATGAAGCCTCGCAAACCACCCCAAAGGTGATTGAACCCGAAGTTAAAACCAATAGTGAAAGAGGAGCTAGAGCAGCTTCTCAAGGCTGGGTTCATTTACCCTATCGCTGATAGCGAATGGATTAGTCCTCTTGTCATCGTACCGAAAAAAGGAGGTAAATGGAGGGTATGTATAGATTTTAGGCTATTAAATATGGCAACATTCAAAGATCACTTCCCATTGCCATTCGCTGACCAAGTCTTAGACACTATAGCAGGGCATCGCTATTANACACACTGGCTACTACAGAAGGTTTATCGTGAACTTCTCCAAAGTTGCCAAACCATTGGTAGAATTAATGAAAAAAGATGCACCATTTGAATGGACCAAGGAATGTGAACAAGCATTCCAAACCCTCCAACAGAGGCTTGTGGAAACTCCCATTTTACAAGCCCCTGATTGGTCTAGGTCGTTCCATATCATGACCGATGCATCTAATTATGCCTTAGGAGCTGTAGTGACACAATTAGATGAACAAAAATGACCTTATTACATCCACTATGCCAATAAGAGTATCACCAATGCACAACTTAACTACACGACTACAGAAAAGGAATTAATGGTTGTAGTGTTTGCACTGGATAAATTTGGGCACTATGTATTGGGTTACAAAGTATACATCCATATAGATCATAGTGCAATTAGGTTCCTTATGAACAAGCCAACAATTAGCCCACGTATCATACGTTGGTTGGTAATTCTTCAGGAGTTCGATTTAACAATCGTAGACCGCAAAGGCACCGAGAACGTAGTCGCCAATCACCTATCTCGGTTGCATTGGGACAACAAAGAGGATGAATATGCTGTATCTGACCATTTTCCTGATGAAACCCTCTTTGCTAGTGTAGTAAATAATCAACCCGCGGAAATAAATTAGTATAGTAGCATTCTCACTTATCTCACTTCCCAACAAATATCACAGGGGTTGGACTTTAGGAAGAAACAATAGTTTCTTCACAAAACCAAGTACTTCATGGAAATCAAGGGACAACTTTATAAAGTCTATCCTGATGGCTTGGTTCGATGGTGTGTACCCGATCAAGATTAATTAAAAGTTCTGCAGGATGCTCATGAGGGTCCCTGTGGGGGTCATTATGCTGGGAGACGAATGGCTACTAAGGTCCTACTTGTAGGATATTATTGGTCAACACTATTTCAGGATGCCCATCATTTTGCCCAATCCTGTGAGTGCTGCCAACGTGATGGTGGAATGACTGCTAGAATGAAGGGTCTGCAACAATGGATTCAACATTTAGAATCCTTCGATATCTAGGGAATAGATTTTATGGGGCCGATTACACCGATGTCCAACGGAAAAGCATATATAATCGTTGCTGTTGATTACTTAACCAAATGGGCTGAAGCAGCCGCTATAACAGACTACACATCATCTACAGCTGCACGATTTATACAACAACAAATCATTAACAGGTTTGGTGTACCACGTGCACTCATTTCTGATAATGGAACATACTTTATGGGTGCAACCTTTCGCAAACTAATGCAACGCTTAGGGGTTGAGCATAAACTGATCACACCTTACCACCCCCAAGCTAATGGTCAAGCCGAGGTTACTAATAGGGAGATTACAAGAATATTAACATGAACAATTAGCAAATTTAGGCGAGACTGGAGCACGAAACTGAACGACGTTCTTTGGGCGTATCATTCCACTTGGAAGCTCCCTACAGGGTATTCTCCCTATGAGCTAGTGTACTAGAAACTTCCAAAACTCCCCATACAGAATGAGCTCTGTACACTGTCCATGTCTTGCAAACTTCACTTGGATCTCAACCTAGCACAAAAACAACGGTTAGCAACTTTGAACGTGTTAGACAAGAATAGATTAGTTACACTATCATTAAATGAGTTGCACAAGGTACACAGTAAACAGCGTCATGACTTAAGGATCCAAAGGTTTAGGTACCAACCAGGAGATAAGGTCCTTTACTAGAACCCCACGCATGTACCCCAATGTACAAAGTTTCAAACCTTGTGGGAAGGACCTTATATTATTCATACTACCTTCACCTCTTGAGCCATGATGATATATAAGCCTGACATCCTGGATAAAAGGTTATTGCTTAATGTACAACAAACAAAACCTTTCCATGAATCTGCAACAACCAGTGTAAGTTACACCTCCACCAGTGGTCAACCTCGCTTGTTATTTCAAATCTCTCCCCTTCCACTCAGTCATGGGGGAGATGGCCACCTATGCTAATCATATGGGGCCCTCAGTGCTTTTTCGATTTTTGTTTTACAACGTTTTTGTCTTACACATTTTTTTTTACAAATTTCTTTAACTTTTCTAATTTTTTGTTTTACAACATCATAATACTTTTCGATTTTGTGTGTATGTGTGTGATCCGCCCTGTAAGTTTGTCACCCAATAAGTGTTCGAAATGATGGTATGAACTATTTTCATATTGATTGCTAAAGTTTGGTTTTTACATTTAAGTCACAATGTTGATACTAAAGTATGTTTCTTCTAATATGGTAGGCAATGAGACCACTTCATCCATCCATCCACCAGTTTCTATGGTTTCTCTCGACTTGGCAATGTACAGTCCCTTCTTAATAAGAACTTAAACAAATCGGTGACTGGGCATTTCTCAAACTAAGGAAGGACTCAAGGAGTGAAAAGGGTGTGACTTCAAGGGAACTTGATGCTTTTGTGTTGGTCATTCTCTTGGGTGCTTGAATGTTTCTTCTTGAGTTTTCTTACCGTTCCAATGTTACCCAACTATCAGAAGCTAAGACAATAAAAATAA
>MNCI01012628.1:822976-841197 GCA_015680685.1 Gnetum montanum
CGTATATTTTAATAACATGTAAGCTTGGCCATTTGGTTACTAGAGTAGTGTCTAAAAGTTAGTTTTGGCATAGGTTAGGAGTTTAATTCTTATCCCTTACTTTTATATTAAGCTTTTTTTTTTTACTTTTTAATATTATTTTATTCTACACTACCCTGGTGGTTGATGTGATGGTTCATCACATGATAGGGTATGAGTTGGGTTTGGCCAAGGGAAGGTTTTAGGTTTGGTTCATGATCCTAAAATTTTAACCTTTTTTTATTTAATAATTAATTAATTAATTAATTTTATTAAGGAAAAATGAAAAAACTTTAAATGGATATATCTCCTAAACCGTAAGTTTGATTCAAATGAAATTTATACTATTGGAATCATCTTAATAAGTACTATGTTTTGGGCATGTTTTAGGATCCAAAAAATGATTTGGAATTTTTAGGATTTTAAAGGACCAAAATAGCATATTCTACCAAACTGACATTACTAGGTTGATGTATGGGCAACATGTGGACTTCCAAATAACTTGTATCCAATTATAAATGATATACTAATATTTGGACTAAAAATATAATACTTTTACCTTATAATTTGGCAAGTATGATGTAAGCCTATCCTCTTACATCATGATTACACCCTAAGTACTAAAGAGAAGTAAGACATCACAACATTACCCACCGAGTACTCATTTCCCAATGAATCTCATGATAATAATCCTTACTAATTAAGTAGGATGAGATAATATTATGGCTAGGTTAACTTTCTTAAACTTACCAATGCATAGGTCTTAGGAAGATGACAAGTAAAGCCAAGTTACAAGGTTAGGTACTTAGGACAATGAAATCTAAACAAGACAAGATCAACCTAGCCCATGGTTACTAGTCTTCTTAGAGGAACATAACAATGACCTTAATCAATTAGCATTCCAATAATACTACAAGATGAGTAAGAGTTAATTGGACTAGCGCATCCTTTTCTTACTAATGTCTCTTGTAGTTGATGTAACTTTTTGAGGGGTAATCAAATCTCTTGGTCAGTAATATCTATTATAGTCACTATGAAGGAATCTTATTGGTTGATACTGTTCATGTCAAACATGATGTGCATTCATGGTTCTCTTGTAGATGTCTAATTCATTTTTTATGAAAATAACTAAAAGGTTATCTTCTAGCTTACATGATCATCTCAAACATAAGGCACATCTCATGGTGGTGGTCCATAACTCTTCATGCATCATGGCTACTAATTCATCATTAGATTGTAGTTAATCCTTTGTTTTGATTAACCCTTGGATCATGGTTTGGTCCAACACCAAATGCGACATCCCATTTATGAATGTCATGGAAAATATCAAATTTAATTAACATTTGACATTATTTGCAAAGGAAATAACAATAAAAATGTAGAGAGAAAAAAAGAATGCTTTATTAATGCGTAATAATGTATATGGGTCATGCTCTCAGGATTTCTTATGATTATCTTCCTTCAACATATATTCTTTAGATGATGTCTAACATTGCTACCATGGTTAGGCTTATCACTAGCTAGAAGGGATGGTCAATTCACTTCCTATCCTATTTTACCCAATACTTGTTAGTTGCCTTTATCAGCTCAATAAATCCATGCTAATATGACCTCTAATGCTTTAGTATAAACATCTTAGGTCAAATCTTCAAAGGTTACCTTGAGAGACATGTTCATTACTACAATGTATCCTTTCAAGTCTTAATTATAATTTTCTTCTTTCAGGTCTTATTACAATAATACATCACTTTTTATGAAGATACACCCTCTTTGTTATCTAGTGGCACCATTCAGGGATGGCAATGTGATGGTACTTTAATTTAAAACATTTTCATAAGTTGGAAAATCATTTATTATCCACAATAAAATACCTTGCATCTTAAAATACTAACCTTTCTTTTCAGTTTTTGGTATTAATCCTTCTACAAATATTAGTGTCAATTCATCAATTAGTGGCTGAAGTTACCCATCTATATTGTGATCTAGTTGGCGTGAACCTAGAACAAGAAGAATTAACATAATATAAGAATGATTGATGCATAACAATAGTGCCAAGTTATATGTAAAAGCCATAATAATATACCATGTTCTTTTGCTACTTTAAATGTTGAATGAATTAAACCCATTTTTTGCAATGGTGAGATGAACATTTCTAGGCTCCTCTAAAGAATCTAGATAAGTTTTATCAATTTGTGCTCATGTAGATGCATCCATAAGATTACACATTCACTAATCCTTTCAATTATTGATAGCATGACATGTAATTTGGCTTGTAAGAACTAGATGTTCAAAAAAGTGTTGCAGTCATGGTATCAAGAGAAAAGAGTGAAGCTCTTTGGCAACAACCTTGTTAGCCTTTCATTTTTCCAATAATGTAAATGATAGCTAGAAGCATTACATTTAGGACATAAATCAAGTTTCTAATTGCTACCCCAGAATAATATACAATACTTAAGTAGGCAACAATTTTTTCATATGGTAGAATCAAACTTGACATGAAGGTTTTTAGATCATAAAGAAAGGGAACCTTATTGTTTTCCAAAAGAATAAATCTTAAGAAATCTAGCATTTCTAGAAGCATACAAGTACTGCTTTGTAATTTCACATCTTAACAATGAAGGATAATTTATTTAACTTAGTGCATCTGGGAGAAATTAGTTTTTTTGGTTCATTCTAGTAATGAACTATAGTTGCATGGTGGATCCTATCTATCATTTTATTAAGGACATGATCCATCAATAGAATGATCAATTGTCATATCTAGATGAACCATAAATGCATCTTGTAACATACCAACTAGATCATCTTATATAGATGCTTGTGTATTGAATACATACTATTCAAGACCTTCCTCATGAGAAATAGGATTTTACCTTTATGATTGAGGATACAAGCCATACTAGAAACTTGAGTCCAGTGAGCACCATAAAAAAAAAGTGAAAATCAAATTCATCATGTGTTAAAATTACAATTAGAAGCAGATTAGATTTACTTATGTTCAATTTCTTAGGAGGAGGTTGTATGGTTTTAACATATGGTTCTAATAGTGGGATTGATGTAAGGAGATCTACTATGACTTATTCCTTGATCAATTGTTACAAAAGATAAGATATATCAAACTTAGTAAGGATTATTTCCAATTTAACCATGCAATTATTGTTGCATAGATTAAAAGCAATTAAGCATAGAACATTGTTGTGACATATACCATGAATCTTTGTCCTTATTATGTAGTATATTCAATTTTTTAAAAGAAAAGACAAGGCATAAGAAAAAAAATTTATGTTAGAATATTATGTTTCGCAATCTAAAAAGGAATGAAAAATATCATAGATTGGGAGATCTACACCATATTTTTATTATTGACAAAGCATGGTTGTGATAGAGTGATTAGATTTAAAGAGATAAAGATAAAAATAAAGATCAAATTTGGGGAAATGAAGGACAAAAAATATTGGTAATAGCATTCTTGATTAGATTAAAAGCTTCTTAGAACTTTGAGTCCTAGTTGAAAGTAGCAAATTTTTTGAGAAGATGTGATACAGGATCAAATTGATTAGTGAGGTTGTAAATGAAACAAAAAATTGATTGGAGATACCCTTGCAAGATACACATCTTTAAGATACTTTGGTGGAGGAAAATCTAGGATGGCTTTGCCTTTGTTAGGATCAACCATTATATCATTGGTTGAAATAAGGAATCCTAGCATCTTACCTATTTCTATGCTAAAAATATACTTCTTGTGGTTTAGATAAAGGTTAGACAAATATGAATGTCATAACTCATTGATATGCTTCTCTAGCATTCTTAAGCCCAAACAACATTTTGGTGTAACAAAATGTTTCACGTAAAATCATAAAAATTGTAAAATATTGATGATCATGGTTAACTTATATTTGGTTATAACCCAAAAAACCACCCATGAAGGATAAGAAGGAATGATTAGTTGTTATTTCTATGATCTTCCTTAGTTATATCAAGGGATGAGAGTAGTATTTTAGGGGATCAAGTGAAGATAAGTTAATTAATCTCTCATCAAGTGATCTAACAATGTGTCCATGAGGTTTGTCCAATGTAAGCGATTTACACAATTGGATAATAATGATGGGGTCCATGGCCTATATTAGATTAAGACTTTTGGAAAGAGAAATGATAAAAATTTATCATTTTAACGATGTCAAACTGATGACTTTAATTGGATTTAATGCACTAAATGATAATAAAAAATATTAATTTTTTATAATGTTTAAGTTTAATTGAAGGGTTAAATACAAGAATGACAAAAAATAATTCAAAGTGAATTAGAATTTGAAACTCTTCCATTTCAAAACTTTGTTTTGGTAGCAAAAGTAGGTGATGTGGGTAGGTGATGTAGCAAAGTAATCCAATGCTATAGTAATATGTTCTAGTAATGCAATCATGCCAACACTAGTATTTGTATCATCAAGCATCACATCATATAATATAAAACATTAATGACATGATTAGAACTATTCATTTGACACATGCGCACATACATTCAACCTACCCTAATGCTTAATCATAGATGCTAGAGCATGCAAGGATGATGTTACATGATAGAAGCACATATGAAATAGCACATGGTAAGAATAAAGCTAGAACACATAGAGAACCCCATGGAAAGTGAATGATGGAGGCTAGGGAGGCATTGCCAAAGTAGAAGTTACTATTATTAGAGCTAAGGTAAATATTCCCTCTACTTTGCATTTTTGTTTTTCACTAGGTTTGTGCTTACATGGGAAAGGATTAAAGGCCTACATGACTAGCATAGACTACTAGGGTATATCTAGCAATGATAGCATATTTAGTGATATAAAATGACTCATGTGGTATTGATAAACATGTTAGCATCATGCTATGTGACAATGTCATTTTAAGATGTTGTGGTATTGGTAGAGTGTGCTTAGGCTAGGATGTGTGTCTATGATGGGTGCCAAGAAGCATGGGCTAGTGGCTTGAAGAGTGTATCATGATGCAATATAGCAATTTTGATAAGATGTATATGAAAAATGCACAAGAGAATCCAAGGGTTTGTTAAAGAGGTAGAACAGCATTAGTAGGATGTAGCATGAATAAGCTGGAACACATAGATGGCACACTAAGGTGAAGGTTTGATGGGACATAGTAGATCAATAGTTACAAGTTTATAGATTAGCATGGATCAACCATGGAATTTTGTGCTATGTGGAATGCACATCAAGATTGTAGATAGTATTATTAATGACGGTTTTCCATGGCTATGAGAAAGAGATGCATGAGGTGATTGTAGAAGCTAGAAGCCAATGGTGAATTGAAGATAATGGCATAGAAGTAATGGTATATGGGGAATTTAGCCTTAGCCTTACATACCTAGGAGTAAGCATATATGAGATCCACATAACTTACTATGACAACAATGGCATAGAGCATGGGATTGCTAAAGGTGCACTAACAATAAGGGATAGAGGGGCTCAATGGTCATAGTGGCCAACGTGTGCTTAGAATGTGTGATGAGAGATGATGAGGGTTTGAGCACCATAAGTTGTGCAAGAGTGATGGTGCAAGGATTTGTTAGAACATTGATAGATAAAGCAATAGTCATGTTGCCAAATACACTATAGAAAGGGAGACAACTCAAAAGCATGGAGACAATACTAGATTATATAAAAGAAAGAGAGGGAAATAGAAAATAAGAAATGATAGTATGATAATAGCATTGTACAGATAAGCATAGAATGAGAGTAGGCCTTAGATTGGTAGATAGGATTTTGAGAGCCTGTATAGTTTCTTATGTTGGCCTGCCTATAGCAAGTGCTACTTACATGGGATACACATGGCCTACATGACTTCCACAACATGCACAACACATGTGATTTGCACATAGCCAAAGGATCACGTTCCTTATCAAATTTTAAATTTTAATATCATTTAACTATTTTTAATTAATTAATAATAATTATTTTTATTTTAAATTTAAATATCCCTTAAAGATTATGAGACTGACGTAGTATCAATGTAACCTGCATGATGGGAAGAGAAAATAAAAATTTTTATCTAAGTCAACTTAGATCATGCTAACACTAATGTCAATGTCACCTACACACAAGTAGGTCATTGTAAGTAGGTTAAGTTATTGAATGAAGTTAGAAAAGCTCATAGTTTGGAGGGATGAGAAGGCATTGACTTGTGAATATTTTTAGATATCTTTATCAAGAATTTGGTGTTATATTTGAGCTTCAACATTCATTGCTAAGTCCTCATGTTTTGTGCTTAGAAATTTAGGTTTTAAGCTAGATCAAGGTAGATGATGTTGATGATAACTGATGCTCTTGCATAACCTATCATGAATTAGCTATTTTTAGATCTCAAGATCCAAAAATGAACCATTTGATCATACAATTCATGTTTTTCAAGTGTGATGATGCTATTTAAGCATGATTTCTATGGTTTGGACCTTATTTATGGCATAGGAGATTAGGCAAATGTAGTTTTAATTTTAGAATAATGTATTTTATTAATCACTTAACTTCATGTTTGATATATATGAAATATATAAGGATGTCCTTATGATGTTTTTTTTATCATGTTGATTTCATGTTTTTCATTTTATTTAATTTTATGATTACATCACATCTTATGGATGATAACCCTTGTTCTTTTTTTTTGTGCAAAGATGACATGATACCAAAGCTAATACTGATAAACCCCATGTATTTCTTAGTTTGTGATGTTAGTACTATAGTTACCAATAAGCTAGGAAGGATTAGGGTAGGCCTTATTCTAAATGATATCTCATTCTATTCTAGACTAGTATGGAAGAGGCTTAGGGAGATGAGATTTATAGATTTCTATGTAAATAATTTTCATATACTTATATGAATCTTCCTTTCATTAAGTATGATGTCATGTGCTTTAGAGGGAATGAGCCCAAAGATTAATCCACAATTGTTGGGTTATGTGATCTAGGAAATCATAGATGTTGATACCATTGTTGATGAGGGTAAGGTAACACACGAGATTCAGTAAAGGGAGCTAGATTGATTATGAAGAGACTACCCCTACAAGATGTTCAACATTAACAACACACTATTTTTGGACACACACCATAGAGAAAGCTCCTTCAACCTAGTAGATACCCACATTAAAGTCTCCAAGTGAGTTAATTTATTCTTAGTTATTCTATATTCTTGTAAGTTTTATAACTCAATTAATTCTTTAATTAATTATTGATATTTCTGTTTCATGCTAATGTTAGATTTAAAGATATTAATAAAGAGATTCCTTTGTAGACTCAAGAAGATGCTTTAGAAGATCACACCTATAGATAACTAGCACTTGCTAATTCTCAAGAGATTTCCTAATGAGATGAACCATGTCAGGGATCATAGATGATATATCATACTTAGAAAGGTTGGTTTGATCCACATTTTATATTATAGAGAGGACTTGGGCTCAAAGACTGAATAACCTAAGGGGTCTAGGATCCACTTAAGCCTAAAATATAATTTCAAAATCATGAAGATAACTTATTATTATTGTTATGATTTTATGCCTATATGGCATTATCCTTATGTTGTTGTTAATATTGATGTCAATTTTTGTGCTTATGTTAGTGTTTGTGTTTATGTTTATGCTTTTGTACATAAGATTAGGATATCAAAGGTGGTGTATATTGAGCTAAAAATCATAAAATAAGGTCATCTTAAGTAAATATTAATAACACTTTGTCTAGATACTAATGTTTAATAAGCAAGGAGGAAAGAAAATATCTCTATATATTTAAGTAAGGAGGGTTCATGTCTCTTTTTATCATGACATCACATAACATTTCTTCTATGGATGTTATTGCTATGGTGAAATGTTATTCTAGCCAACAATGGTTGTGTATGTGCTAGGTGTGATGATCTTATAGTGGAATAGGAACTCTTTATATAACTAGTTTGAATTTTCTAATGGAGGTTTCATTAGTGGAAACAAGAGTAAGTTATCAAATATGCAGAGCTAGAATATTAAGAACTAGGTATAGTGCATGAGGAAGAATCAATGCATCCTTCATTATGAAACCAAAACTTGACATATGCCTATCACATTTTTATTAAGAGGGTATTTTGTGGATAGATTGAATAGAGATAGATGAATTCTCTCTAGTGGCTCATATTCATAGTTAACATCATGATGAGGGATGCAATACTGGCTAGGTGAGCCACATAGAGGAGAAGATGGCCAAGAAGCTAAACAACATCTATTTGATTGATGAAAAAGTTAGTAGCAACATAGTAAACTATAACTTTTACTATGGCATGCTACAATGTTTTATAGATTTTTTCACTTGTAGTGTCCATGAGAAAGAAAAATTTCTTAGTGAAGAGAACTTTCCATTACTATCATACTAGAATATCACTAGCATCATGATGATCATTTCATCGACTATGAGAGGGTCATTGGATGATACCTCCTTCTTAAAGAAGAATGTGACTAAGTCTTCCATGACCGATAGTGTTGCATTACCCATGAAATGTTCAATTCATGAAAATACTAAGCATAAGATGAAGGACATACAACAGTATGCTAGAAGCAAACAAGATGTTGTCCAAGCCTCCAAGAAGTTGTATGTTAATGATGTTAAGACTTTGAGTGTCTATGTTTTGGAGAAGAAGAGCTTGAGATTGGAGGTTGCTAGAGTGATAGAGAGGCTAGGTAAGCATAAGTTATGTTTATGTTTTTGATTTCATTAAATTTTTTATGTTTTGGTTTTTATGGTTATGTTAATAGCTCCTTTAAAGCCACAAATAAAGGTTGAAAGAAAAGCATTGGCCAAAGTAGATGCTAAGAGAAAGGTAAAAGAAGAAGTTGAAATGAAGGCAAGGATGTGGATTTCTAGGTCATGATGAAAAGGAAAAGAATAGTTGTTGTAAAAGCTACTAGAAAATTTGACATGGAGAAGATTGCTAGAATACTGGAAGAGAAGCAAATTAATGTGGAGTTGGAAGATGATGCAAGTGAGGGTTCACAAATTAACACATAGAATGAACTAGAGGAAATAGCTTTTCTAATGGATCATTTAGAGATGCAAGACTTACTAGACCTTAAGTAGCCATCAAGGAATTATACAGGTCATGGAATGAATAACATAGATAATGATATGATGTATCTCCTACCAAAGTTCTTAACTTCTTTCTCCCTAGGGAGGAACCTATTTCTGATGAGGCTGGGAGGAAGAGGCTTGCAAGAAAATTAGTGAACAGAGACAAGATGTCATTTGAGAAGTTAGTAGTTTTAATTTTACTTTTTACACATTTTTTTTGTTATTTTTATTATTTTTATTTTATATTTTAAGTTTATTATGATTTTTATATGCATATATATATCTATTGAACCACCTCAGGAAAATTCATGTGACCAACAAAAGGCTTGGTAGAAAAAATTTAAATTATAATTTGATAGGAATTCAAAAGTAGACATAATTACCTTGTTTTTACATTAAAAATCCTACCCTGTGACCTTGATTTGGCAAAATTTTGGATCATTTTTAATCTAGAAAAATAAAATTTGAAGTCCATAAGCTGTATTATTCTATTTATACTAGTGTGTAAAGGTCAAAATGCCAAATCCATTGAAAAAAAACTAGCTTTTACCTCACACACTACACATTCTAGTCCCACAGACTGTGGCAACATGTGGGGTAGTGTGTGGTACATGGATCCTTGATCCATATGCTATATTTTTGGATCAAAACATAATGTACTACTCAAATGAGTGTTTGAAACTATAATGAATGCCAACACAGTGAATCTAAGGCCTCTTTGTACTAGATCGAGCATCATTTTTTAGATCTTTTAGGTCCATTTTGCTAAGAGATCACTCAACAACAATAGAAACCTTTTTGGCAACATAGTAGACATTCTTGCAATCTTGTTCACAACCTTTCTCAACATAGATCACTAGAGTAATAGACCTTGTAGTATCATTTACTACAATGTAGATCAATCAAGGGAATTAGTGTAGATCTAGTGCAGAACATGCCCTACCTCCTACACCAAAATTCAAAGATATTGTGTATTCTCATGCTATAAAATTCTTGATTTGTATGACTCAAAACCTATTTTACCATCATTTTTTATAGTATTTAATATAAATTTTGTAGTTTTTTTTATTTGGCCACATTATTTTTCTCTTTTTCTATTCCAATATCAATGTTGGATTTTTGTATTCATATATTTGTGCTCATTTTTCATTTCCATCGTTTGGTAAAGGAATTTTAAAGTCCTTAAGAAATCAGCAAGATTTCTTAAGGCACTCTAGATCATTTCGAGGCCCATAGATCTTGGAGTTCAATTATTCTACACCAATATTTTTAGCTTTTTAACACAAAATTTTTCAATCATTACAATTTTTGGTGCTAAAAGAAGAGCCTCCACCTAAGTTCTTGGTCCAAAAGCCTATCCACAACAATATTCTCTATTTTGGATTTTCCAAAACCCTAGCATGTGAGACTAAAGCTACTTTCATTTGCAAAATTTTTTATTACTATTTTTATAATTGTAGTGTACAATGTTGCCCTTGTTTCCTACACCTTATAATTAAAAAATTAATTTTAACATTTGTAGTGCATAGTGCTACCCCAGTTCTTTGTGTTGTCTTTGTAGCTGTAGTGCACACTACTTGCTCGATTTGCTATGTTGGTAGTTTGCATATTTTCCCTTTTTCATATGCTAAAGCCTATTTACATTTTTCTCAATGTTTTCAAATACACTAGAAGAAATATTAAAAAATCATTATTACAATTGCAATGTGTGTTATTTTCCCCATTTTTTTCCCAAGTTTTAGACCCAATTTTCCTCATATGTTCCATTCCACATGTTATACTTTCACACACTATAGTTGTATACACTCCAACTCCCATATGCTATAGCTTCACATACTATAGCCTTACACACTGCAACCTGCTACATTGTGAGTCTTACACATTGTAGCTTCACACATTGTAGCTTCACACATTGTAAGCCCACACACTATGAATCTTACATGTTGTAGCTTTAGATGTTGTAAGTTTCACATGTTGTGAGTCTTACACATTGTAGCTTCACATGCTGCAATCTCACACGTTGTGAGTCTTACATGTTGTAGCTTCACAAGGTGTTGTCTCACATGCTATGGGCTTTACACACTATAAGTTGTACACGCTATAGCTCCATACACTATGATCCTTATACATTGCAATCTTATAGCTTATTTAACATGTTAAAAACCTTTAAAACCTTTTCACCTTGACTAAATAATTGGTCTCATACAGTTTTTACCTTTTGTATCAACCATCTTACCACACAATATCCTTGCCATAGCCTGAAACCAGGAATTTGCTTGTGTATATGACCCTAAGGACCTAGCTGTAGTGGAGCATAGGTAGTTTCTTATATGGTTAGGACTTAGCCTAGTTCATGTAAACATCAACCAACAATATTACAACTTCATATGTGCAAAAAGCCAAGCAGGTTTGCTAATCTCATGTAAGGAGTTTGACTCCAAATGTTAATACAAGTTAATCTACAAAAATGGGAAGAAATACATCCCTTCACCATATGACTGTATTGAATTATTTGAATTCTATATACACTTGTTGGCATAGCTGGTAAGTTTAGATGATAATGGTGAAGTGAGAAAGCTAGTTTAGTATCTCACCCAAAGGATCAAGGAAAATTTAGAGATGATTACGAGCTAGATATGTTCTTAGGGGACCTTTTGCAATGATCTATTCTAAAGGTAACCATGTTTAACTCTATTCCTCCTGCTTTGGTAGTGAATCAAACTCTCCCTATGACCTCTAAAAACCTAAGTTCCCAACTTACTTCCTTGTTTACTCTAATATTCATCTCAGCACCTTTCACTACAATGCCTCAATCTCTACCAGTAATTCCCTTTATACCTCAACCTTTTATAGTTTCGGTTGGTTCTTCTCCTAGAATGCAAATTCCACATGTTTCACATAACCCATTCATTTCCAACACTCCCTTTGTTCCTCATGCCCCAACAAAAACCTTATTTCCCATGTTTAATCCTTTTGCAATGGTAGTTATGTGACCCCTTTAGTCTATACCATTACCTGTTTCATAACCACCTACCATTCAACAACCACAAGTGTAGCTCTCAAGAGCTCCACAAGGCCTAAATCAAGCTTTTTAACTAATCCAAGACCTTACTAAGAACTTGCAAAAACTTGAAGCCAACACAACACAAATGGTAAATGTTATAGACTTATCAAGATGATCTCATCAACCCTACTATTCCCCAAATAACCTTGCCTACGGGCATACATGTGCTAAACTTTACCAAATACAATGATGAAGGAGATTCTAATGCACACCTTGTCACCTTCCATTCTGAGTACCTCCTGTTGCGAGCATGGCCTCACATGATACTATGGATTTTCCCTATGTTCCTAAAAGGAAAGGCTTTATATTGGTATCAAACCTTACCTAGAGGTTCTATATCCTTTCTTGAAGACTTGATAAACCAATTTTTCAATCGCTTCAAATACAACTTGAAGCCTCACAAAATCTTAGGTCAACTTATGAAGGTGAAGTAGGGGCATCTTGAACTAGTCCAAAGGTTCATTCAGTGATGGACTATAACACTCAATGAGATTCCAAAGCCTATCTTTAAAATCCACCTCATAGTCATCTTCAAGGAAGCAATCAATGAATTGATTAAGTCAAAGCTTTACTACTTAGAATCCCAATCATTGAGCCAAGTCTTTTTACAAATTAAGAACATTGAGGAATGTGCCAAGGCTAGTAATGATCTAGCCTATGTGGCCTACAAAAACCAATACACTAGGAGGGATAAGGATAAAATCAAACAAATGCAAACAACTATGGCTACAATAATAGAAGAGCCAAAACAAACAAAAGGGTGAAAGTCTCCATCACACAACACATCTTCTAATCCATCTCAACCTTCTATGTCATATACTTCCAACCAACCAAAACCAAACTTTTACTACAAGGACAAATCTAAATACACAAAGTTTCCTATGAAATTCTTGGAGCTTCTAGAACAATTGCTTAAAGGCAACCATATTCAACATATGTAACTATTTGAGAAAGCTTGTAAGAGGTATGATCATCTTTGTGAGATAGTTATAGATCCAACAGTTGTCCAAAACTACCAAAATACTTTATGCTTGATAGGTTTTGTCACTTTCATCAACTAGCTAGTCACGATACCAATTTTTACTTAGCATCAAAAGATGATCTCTAGAAGATGATTGAGTATAAATAGCTAATATTGAATGAGCACAACTTCCCAAACACCAATAACAAACCTTGCATCGTAGCCTCATTCACAACAACTAAATAGTCTAGTTTTTCTAGAAAACCATTTGTCATCAAGGCCCCACCTCAATCCTAGAATCTAAAGCCTAAAGCACCCTTTGTTTTATGGGTACCACCACCCCTAGATCCTAAAGAGCCTTTTATAATATGTGTTTCCCCTTTAGTGACATCAATATCATAACCCAAATAAATATTTACTAATCCTTCTAAGACTAGAGAACCATTCATCATTAAGGTCCTTCCACCATCAACAAACAAACTTGTGACAACCTGTGATGAAGGCTTACCTATTATGGTCAATAACTCAACACTTAACAAGAGATTTCCACCATAAGAATGATGAAAACAACTTTTCACCAAACCAACAACTAAATCGACTGAAGGTATCCAACAATAAAAGGCTTGGAAGCAAGTTGACCTACTAAGGTTCACACCAAGAGTAGTGATGAGCCATGATATCACATACACAATATCGCATACGTGATATTGCATCCACCACGTGATATCGCATCCTACCTCATCTTCTATAAATAAGAGGCGGCGCCCTTTGTTCCCAACAGTTAGACTTAGACCCTTAGCCAAATTCTTACAATTTATTCATTCTAGAGTTAGAATAATTTGTGTGTGTCTACAGTAGGAGTCATAGAGTGAATAGATCTTTATTCGAGCAATTTTTACCTGAGCACACATTTGTGTATGGCAATAAAGATGAACTTTATGATAAACCTTGCAGCATACAGACTAAGCTAATTAGTAATTAATTATTGTTGAATTTTTAATACTTTCCTAGTTAATTAATTTCTCTCTCAACCCTTGACCCTCTTAGTTAAGTACACTCAGTACGACCACTTCGAGCATGCGTGTAGCACTTGGTAACCGAGTAACGATTAGCATTTGGTAATCCCAGTAGCGTTGCACTAGTTCAGGATGTGTAAAGCAAGTGGGAATGGATACTAGTGTTAGGAACATGTAGAACTTAGTTAATGAATAGTTAATGTAAGTTAGTCACTTAGTTCTCTCTCCCTTTCCTTTATTAGCATAAGACATAAAAAATATAAAAGCTATAAAAATCATATACCTCAAGCTTACTTAACCATACAACTGTGACAATACAAGTAAGTTTGGGAAGATAACGATTGATTAACCCTAAGTGTTCCATTAAGGTGTGTAAGCACTTTGTCCTTGGAGTTCGATTGGATCGCACGTGAGACGCTCGTATTTGTATGGTTGAGTGTAGGGGTACCTCGCCACTCATCAAGTAGCCTTACCTGTGAGCTCCATTGCTTAAATTGCATCAACTAGTCAACCGAAAGAGCATCACAAACCAAGTAGGAGCAAGGGGCCCAAGCCACATATGCCAAGACATGAGCTAAAAATTATAAGAAGAATGGAAGAAATTAATACCACCAAAGCTGAAAATTTACACACAAAGAAAAAGAATTTTCTCATGATAATGGAACAAGCTAAATCGTCCTTGAAATAAAAGAACATGTCATTGAACTTATATAACCTAGTCATGACTTCTCCTACTCATAGAGATGCACACAAATGTTGACTTCTATTCCTATGAGTGCATACATGCTTGTTAACAAAGAATCTATTCACTCAATCATTGAGCAAACTTCACTTAGGAAAAACAAGCATCAACCCATGTTCATCTTTCATAATAGTAAAGTAAATATTAATCCTCAAAATGGATAAGTTCTATCTACTCCTCTCCTTATTACCATGCATATTGGAAAAGATCAAGTTCATCATGTTCATGTAGATGACAAGGTAGTAACTAATATTATATAGTTTACTAATATTGAGAAATTAGGCCTAATTAAAAACATTCAAGAAACCTCTATCTCTATGCTTAGGTTGTTCAACAAGTCATGGGTAGCGATACAGGGTTCTATCTCCTTGGACTTTGTAGCTAGGGAAAAGTTTCCCACATTTGCCAATTTCCTAATGGTTGAAGAGACACCTGATTTTAAGTTGATCCTAGGAAAGCCATGATTGGCTAAGCTTCAAGTGGTCTCATCTCCTATTTACCAAAAGATTCATTTACCATAGAAAGGTGGTGAAATTATGATTTGTGGGGATAGCATGCTTTTATAATTTATTAACAATGTCAACATTGAATGAGGTTTTGAGACAAAGTTTCAAGATGAAAATCCCCACACTCAAGCTAGGGCCAACAACAACAAGGCTAACATTTCTGGCTCTACAATATTAAATGACCAAAAAGAACACCTACTGCTTGCTATATCGAACAAGAAGGATGGTAATCACAGAATCATACAAAAGGGCTTCCTTGATATATCGAATATCAAATAATGAACCCACATTAAACATCATATTCCTTCCTTTGTCAATGATCATTTATTTACTTTTGTAGCCTTATATCATGTTTCATTATTTTATTCTTGTATGCTCTTTTGAGATTATCTCATGCTTACTAAAAAATTGAAAACCATGGCCTGCCAAGGCCTAAAACTAGCAAACCATGGCCTACCAAGGCCTAAAGTGGTGAATGTATGGTCTCTCTTCCTTTCCCTTGCATATACATGATGATTGATTTTTATTTTTATTTTTATAGTTCTATCATGTTTTACAATTTTTATCTTATTATATTATTGATGAGTGGTGAGGTATCCCTACACTCAACCATACAAAACGAGCGTAGCACACGCGATCCGATCAAACTTCGCAGACTAAGTGCCTACACGCCCCATGGAACACTTGGGGTTAATCATTCGTTGTCTTCCCAAACTTACTTGTGTTTGTCACGGTGTATGGTTAAGTAAGTTCGAGGTATATGATTTTTATATCTTTTATGTTTTTCTAATATGCTATCGAGGTGAAGGGTTGAGAACCTAACTAACTTTAACTAATGAACTAAGTCTAAATTAACTAGCGTCAGCATCCGTTCCCACTTACCATACACACCTTGAACTATGCAACCGCAGCTACCAAACGCTAATCGTTACTGGGATCACCACGCGTAACACACATGCTTGAAGTGGTCGTACTGAGGCACTTAACTAGCCTAAGTGTAATGAGCATCCGTTCCTTGACTAGCCGTACACATCCTTAGATGCTCGTAATCAATTCGTACTCATTCCGCATTCTAGGAGTTGAGGGTGAGAGAATCTAATCACGATGAGCAGTCAATTCCTTGATTAGCCGTACACATCTGTAAATGCTCGTAATCAAGTCGTACTCATGCCGTGCTACTGTAGGGTAATAAATAACAGGTAATAAATAACAAGTAATAAATCCTATTCTATGCACTACAAGGTTTATCCACAAAGGTCTTCTTTATTGTTGTACACAACTTACGTTTAGGTACAATGTTGCTCGAATAAAGATCCGTTCACTTGGGGACTCCTACTGCGGGCACATGGAAAATATTCTATCTCTGGAGTGACCAATCTACCAGAGTTTTCCTACTTCTAGCCTAGGATGGGAAATAAGGGGAGTGCTGCCTCTTATTTATAGATATGGCAGCGGGCCGTGATATCGCGTACGCGACATTGCAGTGGAAGATGTGATATCTCATGGGATGTAATATCGTGGCTCATGCGAATTGTGTCTCATCATACCCCCATGACTAAATGAAAACTCATCCTCGAGTTCCTTACAATAATATTAGGAAGGTATGGGATTATTGAGGGGAATGGAACTAATGGGATGACATCTAAACAAATCATCATTACAAGACTTGACAAAACTGGTGTTCATGACAACAAGGGTGAACACCTTATTACAATGACATCAGGCCTTTGTTAGCAGCTGAGAAAAAAAGAGAGAGAGAAAGAAGTTTTGTTGCTACCAACACCAAGATTGCACCTTTCGTTGTCCATCGGTAAGCACACCATTGATCTTGCTCCTTGCATAGCTGCTATAGCACTATTCCATTCCAAGTGTTCCCTCCAAATCCGGTCCATTATTGCATTATCATCATCTGCACACTCAACATAACCTTATATTAGCAAGGGTGAATGAATCATTATGTAATTGATACCTTGCTTTGGTGTAAGTTCATTGGCTATGTTGTGGTATGGCTGATACGGATTGGGAGATATCTTTATGATGACTACCGAAGGTGTAGGGGTTAGGAAGAAAATCAAAAAAATTTGGGGCTAGGAGAAAATCGAAAAAATTAGGCCCCATACCCCCATGACTAATCGTGAACCTCCAGTAGCATTAAAATGGATAAAGGAAAGGAGTAAGAAAGGTAGATAAAAAGGGACAACTATAGCATCTAGGAAATGGATGTCAAGATGGTAATGAACAAAATAAAATTAATTGCAAAAATGTTAGGGAAAAGAAGTTAACTAGTGTACCAAATAGGAATGTTAGTGGGTCCTCCCCAAAGCAGGCTCATGCCCTCAATGCCCTGACAAACCCACATTCAAAGAGTCCATAGGCTCTGGGAATGTCATTTGGAACAAGAGTTAAAGTCTTAACCACGAGCGTTTACCAAAAAGAAAACAATGCATCAACAAAAATATATACACTAATGATACACCCGGCAATGAGGTGAACAATGGAGAGAAGGGTGGAGAGAAGAGAATGGAATGGAATCCCAAGAACAAGGTGGTGTATAGCCCCTTGTGTGTTTCAAGATTAATGTGACTTAGCAAATCCCATTCTAAGTTTGGCCTCAAACCAACCACATCCAGTGACTTCGCATTAATGTATTCAGCTAAACCATCCACTTGAATAACAAGGATGCATCTCCAAAGATCCACCACCATTCCGACGAAACAAAGGAGAGAATGGGAAGCGAGAAGGGCCTTAGTTAGAGGGAACACTTTTGGTTCCATAACCAGTGCTTGTAGCCCAAGTTTATTTCGTCTAAGGGGTGTGCTTTGAATTCTC
>MNCI01012628.1:841829-916922 GCA_015680685.1 Gnetum montanum
AAACCCACATTCAAAGAGTCCATAGGCTCTGGGAATGTCATTTGGAACAAGAGTTAAAGTCTTAACCACGAGCGTTTACCAAAAAGAAAACAATGCATCAACAAAAATATATACACTAATGATACACCCGGCAATGAGGTGAACAATGGAGAGAAGGGTGGAGAGAAGAGAATGGAATGGAATCCCAAGAACAAGGTGGTGTATAGCCCCTTGTGTGTTTCAAGATTAATGTGACTTAGCAAATCCCATTCTAAGTTTGGCCTCAAACCAACCACATCCAGTGACTTCGCATTAATGTATTCAGCTAAACCATCCACTTGAATAACAAGGATGCATCTCCAAAGATCCACCACCATTCCGACGAAACAAAGGAGAGAATGGGAAGCGAGAAGGGCCTTAGTTAGAGGGAACACTTTTGGTTCCATAACCAGTGCTTGTAGCCCAAGTTTATTTCGTCTAAGGGGTGTGCTTTGAATTCTCACTTTTCTTTTCTTTTTTTTGTTTTTGTGTTTTTATGCGTGAGAACCACACCATGCAAAGACTTCTTATTTTTATTGACTCAGCTTCCGATAATTGGGTAACATCGGAACGGCAAGGAAAACTCAAAAAGAAAACATCCAAGCACCCAAAAGAATGGCCAACACAAAAGCATCAAGTTCCCTTGAAGTCACACCCTTTTCAATCCTTGAGTCCTTCCTTAGTTTAAAAAATTTCCAATCACCAATTCGTTAAAGTTCTTATTATGAAAGGGACTATACATTTCCAAGCCAAGAGAGACCATAGAGTGTTGTGGACGGATGGATGAAGTGAACTCATTGCCTGCCATACCAAAAGAAACATACCTTGGTATCAACGTCATAACTTAAGGTAAAAACCAAACATTAGCAATCAAAATGAAAATAGTTCATACCATCATTTCGAACACTTATTGGGTGACAAACTTACATGGTGGAACACACACACACACACACAAAATGGAAAAAGTATAATGATGTTGTAAAAAAAAACATGTAAGAAAAAAACTTAAAAGAATTGAGGGCCCCATATGATTAGCATAGGTGGCCATCTCCCCCATGAATGAATTATAAGGAAGAGATCCAAAATAGAGAGCGAGGTTGCCCGCTAGTGGAGGTGTAACTTGTACTGGCGGTTGCTGGTTCACAGAAAGGTTTTGTTTGTTGTACATTAATCAATAGTCTTTTATCCGGGTTGTCAGGCTTGTATATCATCATGGCTCCAAAGGGAAAGGTTGTATGAATAATATAGGGTCCTTCCCACAATGTTTGGAATTTCGTACGCTGAGGTACATGTGTGGGATTCCAGTAAAGGACCTTGTTGCCTGGTTGGTACCTAAACCTTCGGATCCTGAAGTCATGACGTTGTTTACTATGTGCCTTGTGCAACTCATTTTATGATAGTCTAACCAATCTATTCTCGTCTAGCACATTCAAAGTTTCCAACCATTGTTTTTGTTCTAAGTCAAGGTTTAGGTGAAGGTCGCAAGCCATGGATAGTGTACGGAGCTCATTCTGTATGGGAAGCTTGGGTAGTTTTCCGTACACTAACTCATAGGAAGAATAGCCTGTAGGAAGCTTCCAAGCAGAGCGGTATGCCTAGAGAGCGTCATTCAGTTTTGTGCTCCAATCTCGCCTAAATTTGTTAACTGTTCTCATTAATATCCTGGTAATCTCCCGGTTAGTAACCTCGGCTTGGCCATTAGCTTGGGGGTGATAAGGTGTGGTCAATTTATGCTCAACCCCTAAGCGTTGCATCAGTTTGCGAAATGTTGCACTCATAAAATGTGTTCCATTATCAGAGATGAGTGCACGCAGTACACCAAACTTGTTAACAATTTGTTGTTGTACAAATCGTGTAGCTGTAGATGATGTGCAGTCTATTACTGCGGCTGCTTCAGCCCATTTGGTTAAGTAATCAACAGCAACGATGATATATGCTTTTCCGTTGGACATCGGTGTGATAGGCCCCATAAAATCTATTCCCTAGATATCGAAGGGTTCTAAAGGTTGAATCCATTGTTGCGGATCCTCCATTCTAGTAGTCATTCCACCATCTCGTTGGCAACATTCACAGGATTGGGTGAAATGATGGGTGTCTCGGAATAGATTTGGCCAATAGTATCCTGCAAGTAAGACTTTGGTAGCCGTTCATCTCCCAACATAATGACCCCCACAAGGGCCCTCATGAGCATCCTGGAGAATTTTTAATTGATCCTAATCGGGCACGCACCATCGAACTAAGCCATCAGGATAGAATTTATAGAGTTGGCCCTTGATTTCCATGAAGTACTTGGTTTTGTGAAGAAACTGTTGTTTCTTCCTAAAGTCCAACCCCTATGGTAGTTTTTGGGAAATGAGATAAGTAAGAATGCTACTATACCAATTTATTTCCGTGGGTTGATCATTTATTACACCGGAAAAGAGGGTTTCATTAGGAAAATGGTCAGATATAGCATATTCATCCTCTTTGTTGTCCCAATGCAATTGAGATAGGTGATCTGCGACTACATTCTTGGTTCCTTTGCAATCTACTATCGTTAAATCAAACTCTTGAAGAATCACCAACCAACGTATGATACGTGGGATAACTGTTGGCTTGTTCATAAGGAACCTAATTGCACTATGATCCGTATGGATGTATACCTTGTAGCCCAATACATATTGCCTAAATCTGTCCAGTGCAAACACTACAGCCATTAATTCCTTTTCTGTAGTCGTGTAGTTGAGTTGTGCACCAATGATACTCTTACTGGCATAGTGGATGTAATACGGTTGTTTTTGTTCATCTAATTGTGTCATTACGGCTCCTAAGGCATAATTAGATGCATTGGTCATGATATAGAATGGCTTGGACCAATCAGGGGCTTGTAGAATAGGAGTTTCCACAAGCCTCTGTTTGAGAGTTTGGAATGCTTGTTCACATTCCCTGGTCCACTCGAATGATGCATCTTTTTTTGTTAATTCCACCAACGGCTTGGCAATTTTGGAAAATTTCTCAATAAATCTCCTGTAGTAGCCTGTGTGTCCAAGGAATGACCGAACGTCTTTGACAGTTTCTGGTTGTCGAGTAATTCCTTGGATGACTTTAATTTTTTCCGGATCTACCTCTATTCCTAATTGTGAAATTTTATGCCCCAATACTATGCCCTCTTCAACCATCAAATGGCTCTTCTTCCAGTTGATCTTTAGGTTGGTTTTAACACATTGTGTCAATACTTGCTCTAACCGGTCGAGGGCTTGATCAAAGCTCGTCCCATAAGTGGAGAAGTCATCCATTAAGACTTCTACTCCGTTACTTATTTGTTGTTGAAATATGCTTAGAACTAATCATTGGAATGTGGCAGGGGCATTGCACAAGCCAAAAGGCATTTTTTTGTATGCAAACGTTCCCCAAGGACTGGTGAACGTTGTTTTGGCTTGGTCTCCTGGTGCTATTCGTATTTGGTTGTACCCACTATACCCATCCAGAAAATTGTAATAGTGATGCCCTGCTATAGTGTCTAATACTTGGTCAACAAATGGCAATGGGAAGTGATCTTTGAATGTTTCCATATTTAATAGCCTAAAATCTATACATACCCTCCATTTACCTCCTTTTTTCGGTATGATTACAAGAGGACTAACCCACTCGCTATCAGCAATAGGGTAAATGAACCCAACCTTGAGAAGCTGCTCTATCTCCTCTTTCACTATTTGTTTTAACTTCGGGTTCAATCGCCTCTGGGGTTGCTTGCGAGGTTTCATGGAGGGGCCTATGTAAATCCTATGCTAGCATATCCTAGGATCTATTCTGGTTAGTTCAGGGTATGACCAGGCAAAGGCTGTTGACCACTTGTTTATTACCTTTAGCAAACTTTCTTTTTGCTTGGGTGCGAGCTTTGCGTTGATGATTACTGATTTTCCATTTTTAAGGGTCATGTATTCCAAACCGGTGGGCAACAGTTTTAAATCTAGGGGCTCTTGTTTAAACTCCTTAGGAATCTCCAACTTCCCCCAATTAATGTTTTCGGAGTTAAGGGCTGGAAGTTGACAATGGACTTGCTCTAATACGTCTGTGCTTTCAATGTAAGCACTAACTATTCCCTCAGCTAGTTCCATGCAAGTTGTCAAGTTGTTCTCTTTATCAGCCATCAACCATTGGGTGTTTTCTTGTTGTGTGGTTGCTGCATATAGGCACTTTTGTATGTCAATATCCTGTGCACATCAATTGCATGCAGGCAATGTTAAACTTCGCATCACCCATGATTTCTACACACAATGACACCCTGTGTCACTATATGCAATGCATGGAACTCTTTTCCTCTTAATTTTCCCAAAAATATTTGTCTTGGATATTTCTAGGAAAAGATTACGGATTCCTAGGCATGCATCGATTGTATTCAACCATGCCCTTCCCATTATAATTGGGAAATCCCCTTTGTCATTATTTATTTGAATCACTAGGAAATCGGCTAGATATGACCAACCACCCATAGTGGTAACAATGTCCTCAACCTGTCCCAAAGGAACAATGATGGACTGGTCAGCCAACTCAAAGCAAATATTGCTCTTCTTGAGTGGAGGTAGGTTCCAGGTTTTATACAGTTCTTGTGAGATTAAGTTGACTCCGGAACCTGAGTCGAGGAGAGCCTTATGGGGTTCATTCCCAGCAACTTGGAGGTAAACTAGGGGGACTCCCAGATCTGATAATTTCTTTGGAAGGTGGCCGACCTTGATCCAGTCGGTTACTGTATGTGTTAACATAACTGTATGCATTAGGTGCGATTTCTCTGTTGAAGGGTTTCCCGAAACTTTATTTGGTATGAAGGTTTTTAGATGCTCAACCGCTTGTGAAGGCAAGGGTTTGGTTGGATTGTTGGTCCTAAGGAAAGGTATTTTTGGTGTATGATTGTTAGAACCAACTGAGAATTGAGGATTGGGAGCCCTCGCAGTGTTGGGTTATCGAGGTTGAGTGGGAATTACTCTAGGCTTTGTTAAAGCAGTTGGCGGTGGGACTACTGGCGCAAGAGATGTGGATGGATTTGGAGGATAGTGTGGATATGGAGCATTTCTCAAAGAAGAAGGAGTCCTAAAATACTCCTGAACTTGGTAGTAACATGGAGGGTTTATGTGATCCATAGAGTCACCTGGGGAAATCAGCTACTGCACATAATAACTATAAGGATTAGGCTACCGATAAGGGTACTGTTGTGTTGGCGGTGGCATCCCCCATGACTGTGGGTATTGCCATTGCTGATGTTGTCCGATGGGTTGTGGTGGAGTTCCACTTGGATAATACATTAAGGGTTGGTGGAACTGCCTTGGATTACCTTGTGGATAAGGTAACCTTTGGGGTGTTTACCGTTGGTTAAGTCTTGGATTAAGCGCATACACCCCAGACTCCTGTAGATGTGAGATAATTGGACAACATCCCTTAGGATGGTCATAGTGATAGATCTCACATCCACCATCATCGTCTGTGTCTGACTCCACAACCACATCGGAGTTAGTGATTTTCCCCTTACCCTTGTTATGTGTAGGGCCTAAATCTCTCCACTTTGTCTTACCTTTGTCACTGCTTTGTTCTACCTTAGACTCTTCTACAATTTTTAAGACAATTTCAATTTTAGAGTCTAAGGAACTCCATACGTCATCTACCTTAGCCGCTATTTCTATTGTAAGCTTTTGAAGCCGCAAGGTCTTTTTGTTCACCAACTCTTCGATTGGTGACTCATCCTCTTCATCACAGAATTTCACTCCCTTCTTTCGAAGAGAGGGATCACAGTTGTATTCTTCCGCACTTTCCCTTTTTCGTAGCTCACCTTCTTCTTTTGCTACTTGTTCCAACAAGCGATGTACTTCATGGGCTCTAAGTTGTGAGAGTCTCCCTTGGGCATAAGTCCCAAGGGTTCTTCTAGTTTCATGCCTTAGCCCATCCACGATGTGGCAAAGTTGATCCCGCTGAGCGTACCCATGGCCCGAGCAACGATGTAACAATGTGTAGTAGCGGGCCATGGCAGCATCCAAGGGTTCATGAGTACCTTGCTTCCAGCCTTGGATCTGCTTACGCAAATTGGACACTCTGGAGTATGTTTGATACTTATCGTTGAACAGTTCTAGCATTGTACTCCACCTCCTGATGGTTTCCAATTCTAAGGATCAGTACCAACTCTCTGCTTCCTTAATGAGTGTCTTTGGGAACAACTTAAGTTTTTGCCATTCATTTTCTATATTTTGCAAGGCGCGGGCATCATGGAATGCCTGTAAATGATTTTTCGGATCAGCATTGTGTCCCCCTTCAAATCATGGGATATTGTTCATGTCTAAATGTTTGATTCAACTATCTTTTAAATGCCTTGTGGGAATCCTAACTGCCTCTGTTATGTCAAGCATACTTCGGGTTGCGAGTAGGGGCTCATCAAGGCCATCTCTTTCATGATGCCTGTGATGTCTACGTTGTTCCCTACTATCCCTACATCCTTGCCCTTGTCCTCTCTCTTGACTTTCCCGTCGAGGTCTCTCATTTTTTCTACCTTTATCCTCTCCGTTGTGTTCATGATGGATGCGCTCAGATGTGGAAGGAGAGGGTGAGTGATGTGAAGTAGGGGAAGAAGAAGGGGAACCATCGCCATGACGATGTTTCTTGCCTTCTCTTCGACTGCTACGGCCCCGCTCATGGTGACGATCTGAGTGCCTATCCTTAGCATGAGCAGTTGTTCCCTCTGTGAACTGTTGGTGTTCACGGGCATCAGAACCATGGTTATGTATCATTGATCATAGGTTCTGATACCCAACCTCCTCATCATCGTTAGGAGGGGGAACATCATTTGCTAAAGAACCCGTTATAAGGGGTTCCGCATCTCCTATGTCTCTAAGGACATGCGGACCTTTGCCCTTCAAAAGTGTATGTTGACTCTCCTGCCTTGAGTCTCTCATACGTTGTGCTTCTGTGGGATGATAATCCCTCGTATCAAAGTCTTCCACAACGTATTCAGCATATAATTTAGTCATGCCTATCTATGCCAAGGCACGGAAAAGCATGCGAGAGATTGATCGATCTGGGGATAACACAATGTTACCTTGCAAATCTCTCCATCGCAGTTGTTCGTCTTGATGGAGGACAAAGGTAAAATTTGGAATATACTCATCAGGATGAGTATAAACTATCTTGTATTATTTAGGACTTGGCTGATTTCGGCTATGTGTTTTATGTTGCCGACTGTCTCATGTATGGTCCTTAGGTGGTGAGTTGCTCTTATGAGAAGAAGGCATTTTTATCGGTGTGCTATTTCACCATTATATAATTTTTCTGTTAATTAACCCGAAGGTTCGTTTAGGCTCCCAACGATGTGAGTGATATCCTTTATGTTCTATTCGGTGCACAAACACTTAGTCCCTAGCAACGGCGCCAATGATGAGTGGCAAGGTACCCCTACACTCAACCATACGAAATGAGCGTAGCATGTGCAATCCGGTCGAACTCCATAGACTAAGTGCCTACACGCCCCAGTGAACACTTGGGGTTAATCATTCATTGTCTTCCCAAACTTACTTGTGTTTGTCACGGTGTATGGTTAAGTAAGTCTGAGGTATATGATTTTTATATCTTTTATGTTTTTCTCCTATGCTATCGAGGTGAAGGGTTGAGAAACTAACTAACTCTAACTAATGAACTAAGTCTAAATTAACTAGCGTCAACATCCTTTCCCACTTACCGTACACACCCTGAACTATGCAACCACAGCTACCAAATGCTAATCGTTACTAGGATCACCACGTGTAACACATGTGCTTGAAGTGGTCGTACTGAGGCACTTAACTAGCCTAAGCGTAATGAGCATCCGTTCCTTGACTAGCCGTACACATCCTTAGATGCTCGTAATCAATTCGTACTCATTCTGCATTCTAGGAGTTGAGGGTGAGAAAATCTAATCGCGATGAGCAGCCGATTCCTTGATTAGCCGTACACATCCGTAAATGCTCGTAATCAAGTCGTACTCATGCTGCGCTACTGCAGGGTAATAAATAATAAATAATAAATCCTATTCCATGCACTACAAGGTTTATCCACAAAGCTCATCTTTATTGCCGTACACAACTTGCATTCAGGTACAATGTTGCTTGAATAAAGATCCGTTCACTTGTGGACTCCTACTGCGAGCACATGGAAAATATTCTATCTCTAGAGTGATCAATCTGCCAGAGTTTCCCTACTTCTAGCCTAGGATGGGAAATAAGGGGAGTGCCGTCTCTTATTTATAGATATGGCGGCGGGCCGCGATATCGCGTACACGACATCGCAGGGGAAGACGTGATATCGCGGCTCACGCGAATTGCGTCTCATCAATTACATTGTCAAATTTTACTTTGGAGCCTTGCATTTTACTTTTATTTTGACTATGTAGCCTAAACATGTTTACATAAAATATAGAAAAATATAAAAGATAAAAACAATGGAAAAAACCTATAGCCAAAGAACAATGTTAAATGAGAGCAAAATATATCGTTAAGTCAAACATAGCCAAGTAGGCTATGACCATAACCATAGTTACACAGTGTAACAAAAATAGACGATACACAATCTTTAAATTCATGTGTAGCAACTAGTCAACAACCATAACACTTAAGATTGACAACGTAACACATTATCAACATCAAAAGCTTTGATCAAACTATAGGAAGGAGGAAAGCAATCAATCCAATCACCATCGTAACATGGGACCTATGGACAGTAAAAACATGTAGCCATTAGTGACAAGAATAGCCCTAAGTATAACCATTAAAATATGAAATGACCTTAAAACTAATAGAACATAAAAAATTGACAATTATAAGCTAGCCAAAATTCATGAATATGAGTGATATTATACTTGACATAAAGCTTACAAAGCAAGAACAAAATTTAACTAAGTTAAGCATTTTAGAAATAGTTGTCATGAAAACTAGAAACCTCATGACAATGAAAATTATATGAAACTAGTTACCAAAACTAACAATGCTAAAGCTTGATGGACACAAATTTTCCAAAAACAACAATTAAAAAGCCCAAACAATGTCAAACATTGAGAATGTGGGGAAAATGAAGCAAAAAACACAAGATTTTCTAACTCTTGAAGCTCTACACGCTACCAAATGCCAACACACTACCTAAAAAACCTCTTACGTGCTAAGAAATGTCCTCCACATGTTGTGGTTGGGAAATTAGGTAGAAAATAAGCTTCATATGCTAGTTTCTATTGAAAAATTTTACTTTCCTAGCCCAAACGCTACAATCATGGGCAATTTTGGTGGTGAGTGGGCCCCACAAGGCATGGGCAAAAACATCAAAAATACCACATGTTGGCTTACACACTCTAGGTGGGAAGCAAAGGGGGAAATAGAGCTTGCATGTTGTGTTTTGGTTGATATTTATGAGTTCCAAACCCTACACATTGACAATCAAGTCAATAATAACCATGGGTGGGTCCCATAAACCACAAGCCAAGATACCTCAAGTTCTACACATTGTAAGAGAAAAATTCACCAGGAAACTAGGCTCTATACGTTGTCGAAACTGGTCTTACATTACACAATCCAATCTCACACACTTCCATAGCGTGTGGGGTAGCGTGGAGAATATAAGCAGGTCATTATCTTGGTCAAACTTGCCCATATGTTGTCCAATAGGAACCGCAAGACCCAGGCAAAAAATCATTAAGATCCCATACGCTGGGCAAAGGAAACCTTCAGGATCGCCCAACCTCATACACGCTAAAGGCCATGCCTGAGCCTGAGCTTGAGCCTGGTTCTTCCAATACACGAGAACTGTGTCTGCACTGAGACCCGAAAAGGAGGGCGTAGTTACTGATCTCGTAATGACTGAAATCCTGCCCCGACCCAAAGAACGCAGCACAGATTCTGCCGGAGCCTAAGTGAGAAAAGATGGAGCCACTGATGCCATTCTCTTTTTCCTGAGAAAACTTTGGAGATGGGAGGTTCCTTGCCGAAGCTGAGCTTGGATGACGTGCTGGATTTGGCCGCGGCGCTGGCGCAGCTCCGGATGGGATCTTGCAGACTCTAGCGGCCCCGTTTGGAGACCATCGCCAAGTCTAGGCCCAAGCTGCAGAGAGCTTATGCTTTCTAATGAGGGATTCTTCTGCTGAATTTTTGTTTGTTTCTTTTTCCTTCTTCTTCTAGGTTTTTGTTTTTTTGTCATCGGTCCCAGTTTTTGGGTGCGGTGATTCCAATTTCCTCCTCCGCAGCAGCAGCAGCAGGAGTGCTGAATCTGGGAGAATCGCATGCCTGCTTTCTTGTCTGTCTCGGCTCTGTGTTTGCTTGCTTGCTGCCTGCGCAGGGGCGGGAGCGGCATGATTCGTCAATTGGTTGTGACTGTAAAAAGGAAATGAACTTTGTTCTGGATATGTTGACGTTACATGACATTTCAGTTTGGTTACATGATTACAGTGCTGTGTTTGGATCCATCCAGAAATGCAATACAATGCCAGAAATCCACTCCAACAGCCACAGGAAAATCCTCGAAATGCGGCGCCAGAAAGAGCAACAGCAGCAGCTCCAGCAACAAATGCAGCACCAGCAGCGGAATTTGCAGGCTCAGAATCACAGTCAGGCACAGAATCATGATGATGATGCTGCCGCTGTTGAGGAACAAGGAGAAGAAGGAGAAGAGAGGAAAACCGGCGATATAGCAGGAGGACCAGAAAACTTCCATCCATTGACGGGGAAAGCTGCCGCTGAAAGTAGCGGCTTCGGTGCCACACGAGGCCCTACGTTTCACGGATGCTGCAGCAGAGAGATTGACATCGAGAGCGAGATTCCATTTACGCGCAGTAACAACACACAGGGAAACTGCCATTAACTGACGGACGGGGAAATCCATTTCATTTTTGTTTCCCTTCCCTCAATCCCATTAAAATTATCGCTACCGTGGAACCATCATCATCATGCATCATCAAAGTCATCATCATCTCTCATTTGTAGGATGTACAAACTTAAGTGATTTTGAGTAATTCTAGGTAATAGTTTTTTTATGCAGATTAGGTGGTGATTTAGAAAAATACAGATTGATTTTGGCCATTTGGCCAAGAGGTCAACATGTCTGGCACGATGGTTGGTGGGAGGAGTTGTCATGTTCTTCACGTCCGCTGGCAACTCCTCCACCATCGACAACAGTGCGATCTCGATGAATTAATCAGTACATAGTGCGATCTCGATGAATTAATCAGTACATAATAGAATCAATTCATCGGCGAAAAAAAGCCCCCAACTCCGTGATCAAAGTTATCCCTTGCGAGTCCCATCCCCAATTGGAGCTAATTAGTTCACGAAAACAAAGGTGGCTTCTGGTAGCTCGCTGTTGAGGTGTTCCCCTAAGTTTGATAGTAGGCCATTGTATGATTTGACCATTGCATTCGTAGCTTCCTAGCACCTGCCACGTGCTGGTAGATTCATTGCTCTTGCATATGGTATGCATCCCAGTAGGCCCACCACTCTCAACACCATTTTCCTAGCTCCAAGCTCATATAGCCACTGCCCTTACGTTGTCCACCCATACCCAAAAAAATAAAAAATAAAAAATAATTATTATCGTCAGATATCCAACATCGGGGTATATTCTCCAAGTTTATAAATACCACACTGCAACGTCAACGCCTAGATCTGACATTAGGGTATATTCCCCAAGTCTATAAATCCCGCGCCTAGGCTCCTATTTTGAGTCAATTTTTAAGAAGTTTTTTATCATTCTTAGTCAAAGTAGCGAAGCTCTTACAATTTATTTTCAGTTGGAATATTTTCTGAATGCCCACAAAAGGAGTCTTAAGTATGTATGGCTCTTTGTTCGAGCACTGATATACCTGAGCGCAACAATGTGATCGGAATAAAACAAACTCTTTTAACAATCCTTGCAGCACTAAGAATAGCTTAATATTTTTTTCAATGGATTCTACTTTCTTGTTCTTTACTTTAATACATTTGATTAAGTAATTTATTTTTAGCAATTAATGAATACAAGCATGCCACTTCAAACATTCATATAGTACTTGGTAACCTAGCAACACTTAACGTTTGATAGCCCAGCAATGTTATATGTGTTCAAGATGTGTCCATGAAAGTGGGGTTGTTACTTGTGTTAGGCTAGCTAGGCAATAGACATTAGTTTCAATCTACTCTACCCTTTATTCTTGTTGTAAGCAATTACATCCATAAAACATAAAACGATAAAAATTCATATATCTCAATTACACTTAAACCATACCCTTGAGCCTCACAAGTATAGTTGGGAAGACAACAAACATTCTCAATGTCATTTCACTTCTTAGAGGAACTAGTGTATGAGATGACTATAGGTCCACGGAATTCGACCGAATCACACGTAACGCTTTAGTGATTCATATGGTTGGATGTAGGGGTACCTTGTCGCTCATCACTGGCATCGTTGTCGAGGACATTTTTGTTGTTTTGTGCACTATCTAGGATCTAGTGGAAGTATTTAAATCATTGGAATGAACTTGAGAGTCCTATCTTGTGTTATAATTACGACATCAAATTCTCAAAGAACACTGTGATTTTTGTTTCACTAATCAATAATGTCTTCTTCTCACAGGAGCGCTTCTCCGTCCAAGCCTGATAACGCTCATTCATCAAAACCTCAACAATACTGAGTTACATATACTCATTCTAATAAGTATATGCCAAACTTCACCTTCATCTTACACTAGGATGAATAGCTGTGATGGTGTGACATGGAGGGCAACATTTTGTTGTTGCCCAATTGTGCTACTCTTGCAATGCTTTATCAAATGCTTGCATGATGTGGTCTTCAAAACCACCATGGGAAATATATCGTGGAAGATGTCAATGCCAGAGATTATCGTCTCACCAATGCACAACGCCTACAAGATCGGCAGCTAGAGCAACTCTGAACTTTCAAAGGGAAATGGACTTAACAATTCTTCGTTCCTGTTGTACCAACAAGCTAGTGGGGATCTTCCACTCAATGACACTCCTCTCTTTAACTTCGATGATGAAGGTCAAAACCAAAATCTGCACTCCACAATTCACAATCCTGATTCTAGTACCAAAAGATCCAATGACAAAGTAGGATCCAGAGGGACAAGTCAAGACAGGGATGCAAGCAAGAAGCAAGATCATGATCGTGGTCACAATCACCAAAGAGGCAATAGCAGGCACCGTGATGGTGCTGGTTCTCCTTCCTCTTCCCCTTCATCTTCTTTTTCTTCTTCTAGCTCTAACCGTGACTACAGAAGGCAAAATTGTGATGGAGGTGATCAAAATGAATGAAATGACCAACAGGACCAGAATGACCAAAGGGACCATTGAAATAGGTAAGATCAAGGATGTAGATGTTCAAGAGAAGCACATTACCATGAACGAAGGGGTAGTATAGAGCATCATAGGCACCATGATCAAGACCTCGATGAGCCTCTATTTGCTACCCGAAGTATGCTTAACATTGCAGAGGCAATCAGAATTCCAACAAGGCATGTGAGAGATAGTCGGATCAAATAGCTAGACATGAACAATATTCCTCGATTTGAAAGAGAATATAACTTCAATCCACAGAATCATCTTCAAGCTTTTCAAGATGCATGTGCCTTGCAAAACATAGAGAACAAATGGTAGAAACTAAAGTTGTTTCCTACGACACTCATCAAAGAAGCAGAGAATTGGTACTAGTCCTTAGAACTGAAATCTATTAGACGATGGAGTACTATGCTTGAAATATTCAATGATAAGTATCAAATGTACTCCCAAGTGTCCAACTTAAGAAAGCAAATTCAAGGGTGGAAACAAGGAGCACACAAACCCTTGGATGTTGTCATTGGTTGATACTATGCCTTGATGCACAAATGCCCTAGCCATGATTTTTCTTAGTTGGCTCAACTCCACCACATTGTAGATGGGCTTCGTAATGAAATGAAAAAAACCCTTGGTGTATATGCCCAAGGGTAACTATCAGAATTAACTGCCCATTAGATACAAAGATTAATAGAGCAAGTCACCAAAGAGGAGGGCAAACTATGAAAAAGAGAAAGTGTAGAGAAGTACAACTACTATCCTTCCATCTACAAGCAGGAGGTTCAATTTTGTGATAGTGAGGATGAATCAGTATTTGAGGAGGGAATGCATAAAAAAGCCTTACCACTTCAACAATTCCAATCTGAAGTTACAGCCAAGGTTGATCAATTAAGAGACTCCATGGATAGCAGATTTCAAGCTGTCCTCAAAATTGTTGAAGAGTCCCGAGAACAAGGTAGTGATCGTGAGCACATGAGGTGTAATGAAGTTGAACGTGCATATTATGAAAGTAAGGGTAAAATTGCTACAATAGAAGAGGTTGTAGATAGTGAATCAAATGATGATCGTGGATGTGATGTCTACCAATATAAACATCCTAAGGGATGTTGTCTTGTTGTGTCACATCTTCATGAATCTAAGATGTATGCCTTAGATCCATGACTTACACAAAGGCAAAAATCCAGGAGGTTGCCTTATCCTCAAGGTAATCTTAGGCAGTTCTCCCAGCAACAATTGTATTATCCAAGCAAAGCTCCACCGCAATCATATGAATAGTACTAATAATGGTAGCAACCATAATCATGGGCACTTGCACTGCCAAGACAACAATATCCTTACCGATAGCCTAATCCATATGGTTACCATGTTTAGCAACCCATGTCTCCATGTGATTCTTCTAGTAAAATTTCTCAATTACAACCTTCCCAGGAAATTAGGTAATTTGGGAAGTCCTCTAATTTATTTGCAAATTGCTAGGAATGAACCATGCAAGGCTCTTCTTGATTTAGGTTCTGATGTTAATTTGATTTCTCATGATATGTACACTACCTGGAACTTGCCTCCTCTTAAGAAGAGCAACGTCAAATTAGAATTGGTAGACTAGTCCATCACTGTTACATTGGGACTAGTAGAAGACATTATAACCACTGTTTGTGGATGGTCTTATCCTGCCAACTTCCTAGTAATCAAAGTGGAGAACTACAAAGGGAACTTCACAATCATCATGGGAAGAGCATGGCTGAGCACCATAGACGCAAGAATGGGCATCAAAGATCTTTCCTTAGAAATCTCTAAAGAAAATGCATTCAGAAAGATCGAGAAGAAGAGAGTTACATGCATTGTGTACAATGATAGCAGGTGCAATTGTGTGCAGAAACATTAGGCCATCATGCAAGCATCCATCTCTACATGCAAGCAATGTGCACTAGAACTAGAAATTCAAAGGTGTCTGTATGTAGAAACCACAAAACAAGAGGGCACCTAGTGGCTAATTGCTAATTCAAAAAGTAGCACTCTGTGCATGGAACCAGTTGAGAGCTTGACATGTGAATATGTCACAAGCATGGATGAACTAGAGCAAGTTCATGACCAACTCTCTAAAGATACAAACAATGATACTTATTAGGAAGAGTTGGAAATTCCTAAGAACTTCAAGCAACAACCCCTTGAACTAAAAATGCTATCTACTAAAATGGAATATGTATTTTTGAATAATAAGAAGTTAGTTATAATCAATGTAAGACTTGCTCCAGAATAGAAAGAGATATTGTTGAAGGTAGCTGAAAGATGGTCAGCAACCTTTGCTTGGTCATATCCTGAACTCATAGGGATTGATCCTAGGATATGCCAGCATCACATTTACACCAACCCAACCATGAAGCCAAAACGATAGCCACAAAGGTAGTTAAATCCCAAATTGAACCAAATCATCAAGGAGGAAATCATGCAACTCCTTAAGGCAGATAGCGAGTGGGTTAGTCCACTCGTAATTGTACCAAAGAAAGGTGGTAAGTGATAGGTCTGCATCAATTTCAAGCTACTGAATATGGCAACATTCAAGGATTACTTTTCATTATCATTTGTTGACCAAGTGCTCAACACAATATCAAGGCATTGCTACTATAACTTCCTAGATGGTTATTGTGACTATAACCAAGTCCCTGAAATTTTTAAGTCCCTAAATTTTTAAGTCCCTAAAATTTTTAAGTCCCTAAATTTTTAAGTCCCTAAAATTTTTAAGTCCCTAAATTTTTAAGTTCCTAAAATTTTTAAGTCCCTAAATTTTTAAGTCCCTAAAATTTTTAAGTCCCTAAAAATTTTTAAGTCCCTAAAATTCTTAAGTCCTTAAATTTTTAAGTTCCTAAATTTTTAAGTCCCTAAAATTTGTAAGTCCCTAAATTTTTAAGTCCCCTAAATTTTTTAAGTCCCTAAATTTTTAAGTCCCTAAAACTTTTAACTCCCTAAATTTTTAATGAGTGAGAGTTTCAAATTTTAATGAGCGGGAGTTTCAAATTTTGAAGCTAGGACACTATTTATACATGTACTGGCATGCTCATTCCCTTGCCTTTGCAGCTTCGGCTGCTTGGCCACATTGCCTAAACACACTAATGAGGGGTGAAAGTCCCCGAAAACATTTTGTGTCACAATAGATGTTGTGCAATGCTTTGAGCTTTCTATTACTTTCTGTCTAACAATGTTTCTGTTTTACAATTTCTGCAGTATTTCTCTCAGCCCCCCATTCTTTTCCTTGACGCACGAGATCCAACTTAAAATTTTAAGTCCCTGAAATTTTTTTTCTCTATCTCGTTGCCTTGGAATTGTAGAGCCTTGCCTAGCAGCATCTTTCGCTATTCCTTGGATTCTAACCATTTTCAGATTTTTCTATTTTTGGTTAGGTTTTAATCCTTTTGCAGGTTCTTCACGGGTTTTGATCACGTTGTAGGATTATGCGGACCACAACATGTTTCTTCTTGATCCGCGTTTTGACAACCGCCCTACTTACGTTGGTCTTCTTGGTTGTGGCTTCTTATGAAGCTGTTTTCTTCGACTTCTTCACAACCTCTGGCTGTTTCGTCTCTAGTGTCGTTGCAGCTTGTTGTTGAAGATCTTGTTCGTTGCTATTTTTTAGCCAAACTTCTGCGTGCATGACATTCTCTAGTATCAGACCCCTCATGTCCACCATTAAAACATGAGGGTTCCCCTAAACCCTTTGCACCCTTCGGCTCTACCTGTAGATCCGATCTTTTGAATGTTTCATGTTCGCCTTGAAATACTGCTTTGTAATAGTTTTTTCAGTACATTGTCCCACCCCCATCTCGCCTTTGACGAGTGGGGTCTGCTCAAATTTTAATGAGCGAAAGTTTCAAATTTTAATGAGCGGGAGTTTCAAATTTTGAAGTTAGGACACTATTTATACATGTACTGGCATGCTCATTCCCTTGCCTTTGTAGCTTCGGCTACCTAGCCGCATTGCCTAAACACACTAATAAGGGGTGAAAGTCCCCGAAAACATTTTGTGTCGCAATAGACGTTGTGCAATGCTTTGAGCTTTCTATTACCTTCTGTCTAATAGTGTTTCTGTTTTACAGTTTCTGCAGTATTTCTCTTAGCCCCCCATTCTTTTCCTTGACACACGAGATCCAACTTAAAATTTTAAGTCCCTGAAATTTTTTCTCTCTATCTCGTTGCCTTGGAATTGTAGAGCCTTTCCTGGCAGCGTCTTTCGCTGTTCCTTGGATTCTAACCATTTTCAAATTTTTTTATTTTTGGTTAGGTTTTAATCCTTTTGCAGGTTCTTCATGGGTTTTGATGACGTTGTAGGATTATGCGGACCACAACATGTTTCTTCTTGATCCGTGTTTTGATAACCGCCCTGCTTATGTTGGTCTTCTTGGTTGTGGCTTCTTCTGAAGCTGTTTTCTTCAGCTTCTTCACAACCTCTAGCTGTTTCTTCTCCGGTGTTGTTGCAGCTCTTCGCTCCGTTGCCGTTGAAGATCTTGTTCGTTGCTGTTTTTCAGCTGGACTTCTACGTGCATGACATTCTCTGGTGTCAGACCCCTTATGTCCACCATTAAAACATGAGGGTTCCCCTAAACCCTTTGCACCCTTCGGCTTTGCTTGTAGATCCGATGTTTTGAATGTTTCATGTTCGCCTTGAAATACTACTTTGTAATAGTTTTGTCAGTACATTGTCCCACCCCCATCTCACCTTTGACGAGTGGGGTCCGCTCAAATTTTAATGAGCGGGAGTTTCAAATTTTGAAGCTAAGACACTATTTATACATGTACTAGCATGCTCATTCCCTTGCCTTTGTGGCTTCGGCTGCTTGGCCACATTGCCTAAACACACTGATGAGGGGTGAAAGTCCCCAAAAACATTTTGTGTCACAACAGACGTTGTGCAATGATTTGAGCTTTCTATTACTTTCTGTCTAACAGTGTTTCTGTTTTACAATTTCTGCAGTATTTCTCTCAACCCCCCATTCTTTTCCTTGATGCACGAGATCCAACTTAAAATTTTAAGTCCCTAAAATTTTAAATTCCTGAAAACTTAAAATTTTAAGTCCCTAAAATTTTAAGTCCCTGATGAGGAGTGCAAGTCTCCAAAAACATTTTGTGTCATAATAGACATTGTGCAATGCTTTTAGCTTTCTATTACTTTTTGTTTAACAGTGTTTCTATTTTACAGTTTGTGCAGTATTTCTCTCAGCCTCCCCGTTCTTTTCCTTGACGCACGAGATCAAATTTCTAAAATTTAAAATTTTAAGTCCCTAAAATTTTAAGTCTCTGAAAATTTTAAGTCTCTAAAATTTAAGTCTCTAAAATTTTAAGTCTCTGAAAATTTAATATTTTAAGTCTCTGAAAATTTTAAGTATTTTAAGTCTCTAAAATTTTAAATCTCTAAAAAATTTAAAATTTTAAGTCTCTGAAAATTCAAAATTTTAAGTCTCTAAAATTTTAAGTCTCTTTTGACAATCCTTGCAACACTAAGAATAGCTTAATACTTTCTTTAATGCATTCTACTTTCTTATTCTTTACTTTAATACATTTGATTAAGCAATTTATTTTTAGTAATTAATGAACACAAGCACGACCACTTCAAGCATTCATATAGTACTTGGTAACCTAGCAACGCTTAACGTTTGATAGCCCAGTAGTGTTATATCTGTTCAAGATGTGTCTAGAAAAGTGGTGCGGTTACTTATGTTAGGCTAGCTAGGCAATGGACATTAGTTTCAATCTACTATACCCTTTATTCTTGGTTTCTAGCATATCAGAAGAGGAAAAAGCCTTTATGAAGATTATAATTTCTTGGCTGCTCAAATGAATCTTCCATCCACTTCGACTGGATTAGATAGTTTTGAAGAATCAATGCATTTATATGATATGAAGGATAAAGTCCAATCACACAGTAAGAAGATGTTGTAAATAATGCAAAGACCCATTGCTATGTGTGTAGCAGATAAAGATCCCCGTGGATTCAGAATCTCAAATGATGACGATGATGATCTTGAGTGATCTATGCTTATATGTGAAGGTGCAAGGGCTATGCTCATAGTTAACCTTTGGCCTAAAGCAAGATTGGTAAATGGTGCACTTGGCACGATTCACAGTATTATGTATCGTCCAAGTAAACAACCACCTACATTACCATCGTACATTGTTATTGATTTTAACTCCTACATTAGATGTCCCTTTGATAATGGTAATTCTCATTATGTGTCAGTTATACCTATGGTCCAAGGAGCATCATGTTAGTTATTGTTACAGTTGGCATGGGCCATGACTATTCATAAATCTCAGTGAATGATACTAGATAAGGCTACTATTAACATTAGTTCAAGAGAAGTTATGGGTCTAACACTTGTTGCATTATCTAGAGTCAAGACCATTGATTTTTTGAAGATTCATCCTCCTTTCTCTATGTAGAGATATAGAAATATTTCAAATGCTAAACATCTTCATAGTAGAATTTCACAGGAAGTTCATTTTACTCAATTGGAGGATTAGGCATATTGAGTTCACACTTATCACTGTATTTTGCCTTTTGCTCAATCTTATTCTACAACTCTATATATATTATTTGGAATGCAAATAGTAATGTTATTTAAATAATTTTATTAATATTTTAACAACTTCAACATTTATACTTATGTCCTTTATAATGAAAATTGATAACATAAAAACTTAAAAAATAAATTAAATTCTACTCATTGCCCACGAAACTACTTCACTAGCTTAGATATATATATATATATATATATATCAATTAGCTGAGATGATTTTAACCAAGCTTGACTACTGGACGAGGTAACAAGATAACTAAAAATGGAATCACTCATCCCTCCTCTATTTCTCTACCACTTACCCATTTTAGTTTTACCCTCTTGGTCAAGTTTGTTTTGTCTTTGTTTATTCATGGCATTTTTAAGAAATAAATCTCTCACATAAATAATAGCTCAAAAACATCATGAACAAACAAAGACAGAAAAAACTTGATCAAAAGGGTAAAACTAAATTGAGTAAGTGGAAGAGAAACATAAGAGGGATGAGTAATTCCATTTTTTGTTATCTTGTTACCTCATCCAGTAGTTAGGCTTGGTTAAAATGATCTCAACCAATTGATAGAAANCTTCATTGACCATTTCTTTCTATCCTTCATTAATTTGGATTTGTCATGGACTGGATTATGTTTTTTCTTTACAGGAAATTTGAAGGCATGGTTTGTTATTCATTCTTATACCTTTCAAAAAAAATTTAATTAATTGATATTATTCTAACGTTGCTTACCATATTTGACCTTGTTTTAACATTGCATGCTATATTTTACTTTTTTTTAACCTCATTTTACTTTGTTTTTACCTTATTTTACTTTGTTTCTACCTCATTTTACCTTGTTTCATCTAGTGTTGCCTTGTTTTTCCTTGTTGTAACCTTATGTTGCCTTGATTTGTTTTGACCTATTTTTCTTTATTGTGCCTTATTATTATAGTATTTTTCATTAGTTTAACTCCATTTAGCAAAAGTATATCATGCAAATGTCACTTCACATGCTTATGTTGATATGTAAGATTGAGCTATGGAAATCTAGGTACAATTCAACTTATCTTAGGGCCAAAGTAGATCCTTCTAGTGATGTCAATCAATCAAACAACCTTGAATACTTTAACCTTGAGCTAGGAAGCCTTTTGACTATATAGCCTTAATGCCATGGAGTGGTCTCACTACTCTTGACCTTGAGGCCAAAACGTCATAGAAGATTCCCTAGTGGAATTCTCCATTTCAATCTACATTGGTGAGGAGAAAAACCCTGAAACCATGCTTCTCACTAGAACCTTAGTTTGCTCAAACATCACCAAAGTCCTACAAGGTAACATGAAAACCTTCACATGGTCTTAATTACATCTAACACCAACACATTTGCCTTTAGTGTTGTTGACCTTTATTTGCATATTTGAACAAGTGCTTGATGTTGATGGAACTCGTAGCCTTTGACAAGTGATCATGCATGACCTTATATCTCTCTTTGGCACCTCAAAGCACATCAAACTTTGTATGAATGTGTAAAGTAAGAAACAAGGTTCTCATGTTCTATCAATTGTAACTAATAGTGGCCTATATTTGCTTGTTGTCTCATGTAACCCCATGTAACCTCTTGTAATCACATGTATTGTTTGACTTGTTTTCTAATCCTCTTGGAGTTTTGTTTGCAGGATGAGCCTAAAGTCATTGCAAACTTGTGACTCATCATAGTAGTGAGTTACCACGTGATCTCAATGCATGATATTTAAGTAGCTTCTTTAATCTTACCAATAATTCTTGCCTTATATCATCTCCATTACCTCTTCATAGTCATCCATCAACTTTAGCCTCTCATAATCTTGCCAACGATGAAAGCATAAGTTTAACATTCATGCACCATGACCATGTAACATCTTTGACATGCTCCATCAAAAAGTTCACTAAATCAAACACACTTCATTCAATGAGAAAACAAAAGTTTAGCCCTAGCAATGAAACCCAAAGAAGGTTTTACTCTTGCAAAAACACACATCAAGAAAAAGGGGGAGGATGCCAAGAAAGCCAAGATGCCAATATATTTTAAAGTTAAACAAATGACTTGAAATAAAATGAACAATCCAAGTGGCTAAAAGAAGCCAATACCAAAGCACTGGTTTCTCCAAACCTAAACATCATTGAATAACCAACAGTTCAAGCAAAAAGCATGAAAATCTTCCCATTTAGAAAAATATATCACTACCATGCCATAACCATAATGTCAAAACATTTGGAGTCCATTGTTACCCCACTTGACCATTTTCTTATAACCAACATAGCCATTATCTTACCCCAAATTCTTCTCATTCCATTATGACCTTATTTCATTATTGTAAGCACTCTTTGGTATGATTCAATAGTTGTAGAATCAAGTGTGGAGAGAGAGTGTTGGTGATGAATCCATAGTAGGGTTTCACATGCTTTCTTGATGTCTCTCAGGTTAACCCTCAAAGCATCAACAAAGAGGGGCTAATAAAACATCTCAGGAAAATTCATAAGGCCAACAAAAGGTCTAATAGCAAAAATCTGAATTGTAACTTGATAGGAATTCAAGAGTAGACATAATTACCTTATTTTTCCATCAAAAATCCTACCCTGTGGCCTTCATTTGGAAAAATGTTTAGTCATTTTTAATTTGTAAAAATGAAATTTACAACCCACATGCTATGAATTCCATTTATCCTAGCATGTAAAAGCCAAAATACTAATTATGCTATAAAAATAGTATTTTGCCTTACATGCTACACATTCCAATCCCACATGCTTTGGTAGTGTGTGGTACTTGGATCCTTGATCCATATGATGTATTTTTGGCCCAAAACATAATGTAATGCTCAAATGAGCATATGAAACTATAACGAATGCCAACACAACAAATCTGAGGCCTATTTATACCAGATCAAGCATCATTTTTTGGATATTTTGGGCATATTTTACAAAGAGTTCACTTGATAGCAACTGATGAGTGGTGAGATACCCCTACACTCAACCATATGAATATGATCGTAGCAATCGCGATCCAGTCGAATTCCACAGACTAAGTGCCTACACGCCCCATGGAACACTTAGGGTTAATCGTTCGTTGTCTTCCTAGACTTACTTGTAGTTGTCACGGTGTATGGTTAAGTAAGTCCGAGGTATATGATTTTTATAGTTTTTATGGTTTTATGTCTCCTATGCTATTGAGGTGAAGGATTGAGAAACTAATTACTAACTCTAACTAATGAACTAAGTCTAAATTAACCTAGCGTCAGCATCCGTTCCCACTTACCGTACACACCCTGAACCGATGCAACCATGACTACCAAACGCTAATCATTGTTGGGATCACCATGCATAACACACGTGCTCGAAGTGGTTGTACTGAGGCACTTAACTAGGAGGAAAGGGTAAGAGAATCTAATCTAGCCTAAGTGCGATGAGCATCTGTTTCTTGATCATCCGTACACATCCTTAACTGCTCGTAATCAAGTCGTACTCATTTCGCGTTACTAGGAGATAAGGGTGAGAGAGAAAGCAATAAATAACAAAGTGAATGCTGCAATGATGAAGTAATCTTGATCTTTATTGCCAATCATGTGCGCATCCAAGTACGTCACACTCGAATAAAGAATGTTGTACAATTACATTCACCACACTGCGGGTAGACATGGAAAGATAAAATCCTAATTAGCCTATTCCATGCACTGCAAGGTTTATCCAAGAAGCTCATCTTTATTGTCATACACAGCTTGTGTTCAAGTACAATGTTACTCGAATAAAGATCCATTTACTTTAGGACTCCTACTATGGGCACATGGAAAATATTCTATCTCTAGAATGATCAATCTGCTAGAGTTTTCCTACTTCTACCCTAGGATGAGGAAACAAGGGAGAGCTACCTCTTATTTATAGATATGACGGCACACCGCAATATCGCGTACACAAAATCGTAGGGGACGACATGATATCGTGGTGGCCGCGATATCACATACATGATATTGTATGGGATGCGATATCGCGGCCGCAATCGTGTCTCATCATACCCCCATGACTGAATGAAAACTCGTCCTCGAGTTACCTACAAAATATTGGGAAGGTATGGGATTATTGACTGAATGGAACTAATGGGATGACTTGTGAACAGATCATCATTACAAGACTTGACAAAACTGGTATTCATGACAACAAGAGTGAACATCTTATTACATTGACATCAGGCCTCATTTGGCAGCTGAGAAAGAGAGAGAGAAAGAAGTGTTGCTGCTGCCAATGCCAAGATTGTGCCTGTCGTTGCCCATCCGTGAGCACACCATCAATCTTACTCCTTGCATTGCTACTTCCAACACTGCTCCATTTCAAGTGTTTGCTCCAGATCCAATTCGTTGTTGTATGATCGCCATCTGCACACACAACACAATCTTATATTAGCAAGGGTAAATGAATCATCATGTAATTAATACCTTGCTTCGATGTAAGTCCATTGGCTAGGTTGTGGTATGGCTGATTACGGATATAGAGATATAATATTGATGACTACCGAAGGTGTATGGGTTAGGAAAAAATCAAAAAAATTCAAGGCTAAGAGAAAAGTGAAAAAATCAGGCCCCGTACCCCCATGACTAATCGTGAACCTCCAGTAGTGTTAGAATGGTGAAAGAAAAGGAGTAAGAAAGATAGATAAAAAGAGATAACTATACCATCGATGAAATGGATGTCAAAATGGAAATGAACAAAATAAAAAATAAAAATTAATTGCAAAAATGTTAGGGAAAAGAAGTTAATTGGTGCACCAAAGAGGGATGTCAGTGGGTCCTCCCCAAAGTAGGCTCACGCCCTTAATGCCCTAACAAGCCCACATTCAAAGAGTTCGTAGGCTTTGGGAATGTCATTTGGAACAAGAGTTAAAGTCTTAACCACAAGAATTTATCAAAAAGAAAACAATGCATCAACCAAAATATATACACTAATGATACAACCAGCAATGAGGTGTACAATGGAGAGAAGGATGAAGAGAAGAGAATGGAATGGAGTCCCAAGAACAAGGTGGTGTACAGCCCCTTGTGTAGTTTATGATTAAAGTGAATTAGTAGGTCCCATTCCAATTACGGCCTCAAACCAACCACATCCAGTGACTTCGCATCAATGCATTCGGCCAATCCATCCTCTTGAAGCAACAAGAATGCCTTCACCCAAGAGTCACCACCATTCTGACGAAACAAGGAGGAGAGAATGGGAAGCAAGAAGGCCCTTAGTTAGAGGGAACGTTTTTAGTTCCATAACCAGTGCTTGTAGCCCAAATCATTATTTCATCTAAGGGGTGTGCTTTGAATTCTCACTTTTCTCTTTTCTCTTTTTTTTCTCTTTTTATTTTATTTTATTTTATGTGCGTGAGAACCACACCATGCAAAGACTTCTTATTTTTATTAACTCAGCTTCCGATAATTGGGTAACATCGGAATGGTAAGAAAACTCAAGAAGAAAAAATCCAAGCACACAAGAGAATGGCCAACACAAAAGCATCAAGTTCCCTTGAAGTCACACCCTTTTCAATCCTTGAGTCCTTCCTTAGTTTGAGAAATTCCTAGTCACCGATTCGTTAAAGTTCTTATTTTGAAGAGGACTGTACATTTCCAAGCCGAGAGAGACCACAGAAATTGGTGGATGGATGGATGAAGTGATCTCATTGCCTGCCATATCAAAAGGAACATACCTTAGTATCAACATCATGACTTAAAGGTAAAAAAGAAACATTAGCAATCAATATGAAAATAGTTCATACCATCATGGAGAACACTTATTGATGACAAACTTACAAGGTGGATGCACACACACACACACACACACACACACAAAATGGAAAAGTATAACAATGATGTAAAACAAAAATAAGAAAAGATAAAGAAATTTGTAAAATAAAAATGTGTAAAACAAAAATGTGTAAGACAAAAACTTGTAAAACAAAAATGTGAAAAAAAAAGCTTAAAAGAACTGAGGGCCCCATATGATTAGCATAGTTGGCCATCTCCCCCATGACTGAGTGGAAAGGGAGAGATCCAAAATAATGAGCGCCTATTTGAATTTCTTAAAAGTTTTCAACTTCTCCCAATTGATGATCTTAGATTAAGGGGTGGAAGCTGGCAACACTCATATTCAAATGTATCTATGCCTTTGTTATTGGCATGGTTTGTCTCCTCAGTTCGTTCCACGCATATTTTTCGGTTGCTCTTTCGAGTAGCTGTCAACCACGGGGTGTCTACTACTTGTTGTGTGGTTGCTACATATAGGCATCTTTGTTTCAAAGTTTCAAGGGCACACCTGTTGCATGGAGGTATTTCCTCCATGTCATCACCCAATGAATCACTGTATGTGATGCATGGAACTTCCTCTTCTCGATCTTTCCATAAATGTTTATCTTAGAAATTTCCAAGGAAAGATCACGAATGCCTAGGCATGCATCTACTGTGCTCAGCCATGCTCTTTCCATTATAACTGGGAAGTCCCCTTTGTCATTGTTAACCTCAATCACTAGGAAATTAGCTGGGTAAGACCAACCACACACAGTGGTAACAATGTCCTCTACCAATCCCAAGGGAATGGTGATGGACTGGTCTACCAGCTCTAGTTGAATATTGCTCTTCTTAAGTTGGGGTAGGTTCTAGGCGTGATATCTCTTGTGAAATTAAGTTGACTCCAGAACCTGAGTCAAGAAGAGCCTTATGTGGTTCATTCCCGGTAATTTGTAAATAGATTAAGGAACTCCCAGGGTCAATTAGTTTCCTGGGAAGGTGGTCTACCTTGATCCAGTCGATTACGGTATGTGTTAACATAACCGTCTGCGTTAAGCTCTGTTGTTGGATGGAAGGGTGCTCCGAAGTTTTGTTTGTTGAAGGAGCATACCTAAACTCAACCTCTTGTTCTTGTGAGAGCTTGTCTGGGCTTCTGGTTCTGAAGAAAGGTCTTCTCTTTTTACAGTTGTCAGAACCAGCAGCGGGTTGAATTTTTACTGATCTCGTAGTGTGGCATTGCTGCGATTGAGTGGGGAGTTCCCCTTGCATTGTTGGAGCAGGAGGTGTTATGGGAACTACTTGTGGAAGAGGTGTGGATGGATTAGAAGAATGGTATGGGTATGGAGGAGAAGGAGTCCTTTTAAAGTACTCTCAAACTTGGAGTGATGTTGGGGAGTTGTGTGACCCATAGAGTCACTTGAAGAAACCGGCTGCTGTACATAATAACCAAAGAACTTAGATCTGACTATGCCTAAATTCTGATAACCTCCCTTGGGCATAAGTCCCAAGGGTTCTCCTAGTCTCATACCTTAGCCCATCTACGATGTGGCGAAGTTGATCCCGCTGTGCGTAACCATGACCCGGGCAACGATGTAACAATGTGTAGTATTAGGCCATGGCAGCATCCAAGGGTTCATGAGTACCTTTCTTCCATCCTTGGATCTACTTATGCAAGTTAGACACTCTAGAGTATGTTTGATACTTATCATTGAACAGTTCTAACATCGTACTCCACCTCCTGATGGTTTCTAGTTCTAAGGACCGGTACCAGCTCTCTGCTTCCTTAATGAGTGTCCTGGGAAACAACTTAAGTTTTTGCCCCTTGTTCTCAATGTTTTGCAAGGCGCAGGCATCGTGGAATGCCTGTAAATGCTATTGTGGATCAGCGTTGTATCCTCCCTCAAAGTGTGGGATGTTTTTCATGTCTAAACACTTGATCCGACTATCTTTAAAATGCCTTTTGGGGATTCTTACTATCTTCGCTATATCGAGCATACTTCGGGTTACAAGTAGGGGCTCGTCATGATCATCTCTTTCATGATGCCTGTGATGTCTTCATTGTTCCCTACTTTCCCTTCATTCCCTTCGTTCATGCCCTTTTCCTCTCTCTCAACTCTCTCATCGAGGTCTCTCATCCTTCCTACCTCTATCCTCACCATTACGTTCATGATGGATGTGCCCAGATGTGGAAGGAGAGGATGAGTGGTGAGATGAAGGGGAAGAAGAAGGGGAACCATCACCATGATGATGTTTCTTGCCTTCTCTTCAGTTGCTTCGGCCCCAATCGTGATGACGATCTAAGTACCCATCCTTATTATGAGCTGTTGTTCCCTCTGTGAACAGTTGGCATTCACGGGGGTCAAAACTAGTGTTATGTATTATTAAGCATAGGTTTTGATACCCAACCTCCTCACCATCGTTAGGAGGGGGAACATCATTTGTTAGAGAATCCGTGATAATGGGTTCCTCATCTCCTATTTCGCTAAGGATGTGCGGACCTTTGTCCTTCATCAGTGTATGTTGGCTCTCCTGCCTTGAGTCTCGAATATGTTGTGCTTCTGTGGGATGATAATCCCTCATGTCAAAGTCTTCCGCAACGTATTAAGCATATAATTCTGTCATGCCTATCTGTGCCAAAGCACGGAAGAGCATGTTAGAGACTGATCAATCTGGGGGTAACACAATGTTACCTTGCAAATCTCTCCATCGCAACTATTCGTCTTGATGGAGAATAAAGGTAAAGTTTGGAATATACTCATCAGGATGAGTATAGACTATTCGATATTGTTTAGGACTTGGCTGATTTCGGTTATGTGTTTTTGATTATCAACTGTTTCGTGTATTATCCCTAGGTGGTGAGTTTCTTTTGTTAGAAGAAGACATTTTTATCGGTGTGCTAATTACCATTATATAATAATAATTTTTTTTCTTGATTAACCTGAAGGTTTGTTTAGGCTCCCAACGATGTAAGTAATATCCTATGTTCTATTCAACGCACAAACACTTAGTCCCCGGCAACGGTGCCAATGATGAGTGGTGAGATACCCCTACACTCAACCATACGAATACGAGCATAGCACGCACAATCCTGTCGAACTCCACAGACTAAGTGCCTACACGCCCCATGGAACACTTAGGGTTAATCATTTTTTGTCTTCCCAAACTTACTTGTAGTTGTCACGGTGTATGGTTAAGTAAGTTCGAGGTATATGATTTTTATAGTTTTTATGGTTTTATGTCTCCTATGCTATTGAGGTGAAGGGTTGAGAAACTAATTACTAACTCTAGCTAATGAACTAAGTCTAAATTAACCTAGCATCAGCATTCGTTCTCACTTACCATCCACACCCTGAACCGATGCAACCGTGGCTACCAAACGCTAATCGTTGTTGGGATCACCATGCGTAATGCACGTGCTCGAAGTGGTCATACTAAGGCACTTAACTAGGAGGAAAGGATAAGAGAATCTAATCTAGCCTAAGTGTGATGAGCATTCATTCCTTGATCATCTGTACACATCCTTAAATGCTCGTAATCAAGTTGTACTCATTCCGCGTTACTAGGAGATAAGGGTGAGAGAGAAAGCAATAAATAACAAAGTGAATGCTGCAATGATGAAGTAATCTTGATCTTTATTGCTGATCATATGTGCATCCAAGTATGCCACACTCAAATAAAGAATGTCGTACAATTACATTCACCACACTGCGGGCAGACACGGAAAGATAAAATCCTAATTAGCCTATTCCATGCACTATAAGGTTTATCCAGGAAGCTCGTCTTTATTGCCATACACAACCTGTGTTCAAGTACAATGTTGCTTGAATAAAGATCCATTCACTTTAAGACTCCTACTGTGGGCACATGGAAAATATTCTATCTCTAGAGTGATCAATCTGCCAGAGTTTCCCTACTTCTAGCCTAGGATGAGGAAACAAGGGAGAGCCACCTCTTATTTATAGATATGACGGCGCACCGCGATATCATGTACACGACATCGCAGGGGACGACACGATATCGCGACGACCGTGATATCGCGTCTCATCAACAAAAAAGACCTTTTTGACAACATAGTAGACAATCTTACAACCTTTTTCATAGTCTTTCTCAAGGTAGATCATGTTGGCACATTTGGCAATTTCATGGAGCAGGTTGGTAAGATTAAATTGGTTAAGAGTTTTTGGAGAAGTGGCTAAAATTTCAGTTTGAGAGGAAAAGAATAAGTTAATAATAGCATTCTTTTTATTTAAGAAAAAAATATATAGGAGCACCCTTCCTATACATAGTGGGATTATGGAAGAAGTCCAATTTATCATTTATATGATATGAATATGTAGAAAATCAAAGAGCATCTCAAGTAAAATTGGTTTTCTTTCAATTTTATTTTGGGAAAGCATATCTCTGTAGCAACACAAATTCAGCAGTCCGGTGGTGCAGGGTAAAACTATTTCTGAAATGATTAAATAGGAACATTGCAATTCATATTTTGATGGGAACCGATTAAAATCCTTGGGCAACAAGCTTACATAGCTAAAGAGCATGGGTCTTTCTCATAACAGGATTACGAGATCTATTCTAGAGTCTTTGTCCAACCTTACTTTTCTTCAAGTTTTAAATTTATCATTTAACAATTTAAAGGCAACATCAACTGTTTTGAAGGCTCTCTCTGAAGATTGAAAAACTATTCATTCGTGCACAAATCCTGCGTAACTGCAAGCAAACAGAACATGAACATAAGTAATCTGATGGGGTTGAATCCCTGATTTTCTAAAGCGCCCAAAAAGTTGTAGGGTTTCCAGTCCATTCCCAATCATGGCATTCCAAAAAATCACATTTTTACCTGGGTAATAAGAGTGACAAAATCACCAGTCATGCGGTGCTTATCGCAGCACAGACAGGCACCGGGAAAACGCCATCGCCACCCCCTTTTCCACACGAACCCTAGTACTGGAAGCAATGAAGACATCAACATTTTTTTTCAGTACAACATTCTGGTGCTCATCAGTGGAGGTTTGAATCAGCAGACCACGAGCAGTGAGGACCGCCTCTGTTCCGCATGAAGGTCCGGCCGCGGTCGCACGAAACAAAGCCGTAAGGGCCTCTACGTAGCCTCGCGCGCCACCAAACCCTATCAGTTTCCACGCTGTTCCACGCATTACCAAACCCTACCCGCCTCAGTGCTGTTTCAAAAAAATTAGCAAATTTTGTGGTTGTGTGCCCAGGGGTTCACCGCGGCCAGGAATGCCTTGGAAAATACAGGCAGAAACAGATGAAGTTGATTGTCGCAACAAGGAAGAAAACAAAAACAACATCGCGACTAGGAACTCATTTCAAAAATTTCAAGCGGTTAAAAACAAATGTTGTTTGCTCCTGGAACCTACAATCCGAAATTACCAAAACAACAGCAATGCCCGACACCGACACATTCGTTATCGCCATACCAATCCACTGAAAGCGGCAACAGAGACATGAAGGCACACTAAGATAGGTGTACAACCGAATCAGCAAAGCTAGGAGATATTTTAGCCAATGCCGATAAATCAGAGTTGTAGTTTTATTCATTGCTGAAGACAAATACAAAATTGAATGCATGAAATTGGAGTTACAAAAAATAAAATTTTAAATGGTCTAGTGATAAAAGGATAAATTCAGCAATTTCACATATGATAATGGTATGAAGCCCTGGTTGAAGACTTACCATTAATTTAATTATTCTAAGTGAATGAAGCTCTCGTAATATTGAGGTCTTGAATTTATTTTTCAAAAATTATTGTATAAGTTATTACCCATAAAATATTTGTAATATTTAAAAACATCAATGTTAGCATAAATTCCTCCTAACTTTATGTATAACTTCCTAACTAAATTGGTAAGAAATATCTCCTAACTAGTTGGGTAAGTTGTAACTTCCTTACTTGGGAGAGAAGTTAGCTAAGATATTTTAAAGTATGTAACTATCTTTTGAACCCTATAAAAAGGCTTCAGGGGTAAGAAGAAAATATATCACAAGGGGGGAAAGACTTGGGATCACACACTTGAGCTCTCACTTCAAGACACACTTTGGGTCTTGGGAAGAGCATTGTAAAAAAGACATTGTGAAAGATTGCTTGTAAGATGGCTTGCTAAAGAAAATATTTCAGCCTCTTTGTCATAGTCTTGTAAGTTATGCTTATTATTTTTTATTTTGTTTGAATTGTTTAGCTAGTGGTTTAGATAGTATCATGCTTGGCAAGTAATTTTGGGATTTTTAGATTTCTCTTCTTGTTCTTGTTGCACGATAGAAAACTTTTTGTTAAAATTTTACCATAGAAGCGCTTGTGTTTAAAAGCCTTAAGAGCATTTTAGTAGTAAATTTTATTATTATGCAATGTATTAGAACCGCTATTGAGATTGTTGTAAGAGAGCCTCTGCTTATAGTCAAGCCGTTGAGCGATTCAATAGTCAAGAGGGTTCAAAAAATCTTTGGTATTTTGATGGGACCAGAATAGCTTTCTTTTATCTTTAAAGTGAATCTCCATGGTATTTCAATTAGAAATTGTCAAGCCTTTTGAAGGTTCTGTTGAATGCAATTATTGACATCCATTATCTAGCCAAAATGGAGTCTCGTACGTGATAGTTTACACAACAATTTTTGGTAGCATAGTAGGATTATCTTGAAGAAATTTCTTATTTGAGCCTTGGAAGTTTGAACAATTCGTAGTTATTGAATTTGGGATAGCTTTATTGCGAACTGTTTACTCATATCATTTTACCTTGTTTAAACATTTGAGGTCTTAACACAAATCTGCTTTCTTTTTCTTTTCTGTCTATTTCCATTGAATCTTGCTCTATTTTTAGTTTTCTTGTAGAACTATCTCTTTCTCTGGGGAAAATTAGAAGTAGATTTGCAGAGTTGCGCTCAAATGTTTTTACAAAATTTTATTTGTTACAAGTAGGTATTATAAGGACCGCATAGACTAGGCAATTGAACAAAATAGGAACTCTCAACAACTCACAGAACTTGGCAAAGTTGGCTGAATCTCTTTAAGATAAGTTATTTGTATTTTACACACAATGCAATCATTTCATTTTTCACAACCGCACGCCGCAACAGCACACACACATACTCACATTAACTAATGAGTTTATTTGGAGGTATCTGGGCCTTGGTGTTGCCAGAGACCAACAAGCACCTAAATCCTGTTCGAGGACACTTGTTGGCAGTCACGTCCCAAATGGTCGCCAACAGATCATTGGACCAACAAATCTTGTAGCAGCATTTACTGTAGTGTAAATCAATTTGGAGAATCATTGTAGATTCAGTGCAAAACACGCCCTACCTTATGCACCAAACTTCAAAAATATTGTGTATTCTTGGGTTGTAAAAGCATAGATATGTACAACTCAAAACCTATTTTACCACCATTGTTTACAATATTTGATATAAAGTTTGTAGTTTCCTTTGTTTGGCCATATTGTTTTGCCCTTTCTCTATTTCAATTTTAGCTTTGACTTTTCATATTCATATATTTGTGCTCGTTTTTCATTTCCATCATTCAATAACAAACTCTTAAGTCCTTAAGCAATTGACAAAACTACTTAAAGTGCTCTAGATGCTTCTGAGGCTTATGGATCTTTGAGTCAAATTGTTCTACTCTAAGATTTTTGGTTTTATAGCACTAAATTTTTCAATTATTACATCTATATTTACAAAGTTAATAAAGATGATCTAGAAAAGTATTAATAAGGAGGAATTCATAAAGGGGATAGTGGAAATATTTACAAAGAAGCTAATGATCATTATAAATACTAGTTATAATATTTAATATTATTGATGGTTATGATAGTGATAATGAGTTGATATGATATTAAAATTATGAATGGACTATTTTATAGATATCTAAATTATAATTGATCTTGGTAAAGTATCAATGGTGGATCTTGATTTTTAGGTTACTAAATCTAAACATCTTAAGGTTCAAAAGAGGATGGATGCCTTGGTAGGATATAGAGTGGAAATGACTTCTCTTACTATGAAGGAAACTGATGCTAATGTTGGTTTGATAAAAGAGCTAGTAACCATCAAGAAAGATAAGAAGAAGCCCATGACATAGATGACACGGCTATAAGAGGTGTTGAAGATGGCATGCCATAATCTTATTGCTTCTTCCTACTAGAAATTATGAGACTTTCATTATTTCTTAATGGCTACCTACATTGTTTTACATCAAAAGTTATTAATCATGAAGAGACTAAGCACTAATGTGAAAGATAACTGTGTAATGTGGGAGCATTGGAAGTATCAGAAAAAGAGAAACAATCTATTCTACAAGAAAGAAGCCTTGATTCTCACAAAATAGCTTAGGAAGGAAAATGCTACCATGAGAGTAAGAGAATTATTGATAGAGAAGATAGGGAGCAATGATGTACTAAAAGTTTTTAAGGAGCATGTTATGATTCATCCAAAGGAGATAGAGAAGTCACTGCCTTGTTATACAAAGTAGGAGGATAGTAGGACTAAGAGATAGACAAGCATTGATGGGCCTGTTATGCAAGAAATGCCTAATGTAAACTTGAATGATGTAGATTTTACCTTTCTTACATCCAAGCAGAATACTTAGAAGTTAATAAAAGAACACAAGTGAGAAGCAGCTACAGAGGCTATAACAGTAGTAGGAGATGGAGGTGGGACAAGTCATGATGATGTATCAATGGGTAAGAATAATGGTTTTTTTTTATAAGTTTATGTTTTAATTTTATGTTGAATTTTTATACCTTATGTATACTTTTAGTTCTACTTGTATCATATTTTATACATCTCATTAATGTTTGTAACTTTATTTATGCTTTTACAATGTAGATGAACTAGGAGCTTTTGTAGTAGGAGCAAGGAAAAAGATTATATACAAGTGGTGAAAAAGATTTCTCCTACCAATGCTTTGAGCACAAATAACTAAGAGTGATAGAGGAGAGATTTTAGAATATTGAGCTATATTTTTTAATGTTAAGTTTTTTTTTTTGAATGGGATGTCTTAACATTGGAATGTAATCATGATGAACATTCGCATCGACATGAACTATGTTACAGGAAGTGTTTTTGTTTATGGACTTTATCTTTATCTTTTTTATGTTTTTATAGTTTTCTATATTTTGGGGACTTTAGTTTTAAAGGTTTATAGCTTTTAATTTTTAAATTTAAAAATTAAAATGCCTAACTAATCCAAACAAAAGGTCTAAATGTAATTAAATAAATGATAAAACATAAAGAGAAACTAAATTATGATACCATTAAATGGATTAAGTTAACATAAAATAAAAAAATGATAAAATAACATAAAATAACTAGAATCACTAGAAATGAGAGCTCTTATAAAAATAATTCAAATTTTGATAAGAAAAAAAGGTAAAGAGGATGTGGTTCTTGAAGTATCTATGCTTTAGTAATGGCCTTCATAGCTTGTAATCTAGTCGGAGTCTTTATGCTTTTAATGGACTCAACGATATCTAACTCTCTAAATCCTAGGTCTGAAGTTATATGCACTAGATGATCATGAGATTGTAGCATTAGACTATTGTATTTCCTCCACTAATGATGTTTATCCTATCAATGCTACTTTGAATCCTAGTGTAGTTTACTTTAAAACATAAAAATGGAAATTAGTAAGCATTTAAGGATCTATGCATATGACTACTTTCCTATCCTTACATGAGAAATGTATTTACTAGTAGACAAGTGAAGAAACTTTGTGATGATAACCTAACTAGGATATTTTTAGAATAGCATTAATGGTAGAAAAGTTTATAATTACTATAAAAATAGCTTTATATGCAATACAAATTCCTACTAAAAAGGAAACTTTATCATCCCTATGACCTCTACTCTATCCCCACTAAATGCAATCAAAGAAGACTTGTAGTTAGAATATGTTACCTACTTTTTAAGGTCAATATGCTCAATGATAGCTCAATATGACATTGGATCTAGCTCCATCTATTGTAGATAGTGTAAGATGTGTCCTTATTTGGACCATCAAATTTTCTCTCAATATTTATGTTTTATGTCATGTTTACTTTGAAGTCATGTAATGGTTTTTAGTTTTTAAAAGTTAGGATTCATAATAAGTTATTAGAAGTTAGTTTTTTTAATTTCCAAAGTTTGAAGTTTTATTTTATGTAAGTGCATGTTCACACTTCACTTTTGTAATAGATCATTGATCCCACATGTAATCTTCAAGTAAGTGAGACTTCCTCAAAAAGTATAAGGATTCCTCTCCTTCATTATCAACTTGATGAGGGTACTTTGTTTCAAGTTAAAGGTGAATAGAAGAGAGGAAGTTTGCTGGTGGTTCCTTAAGTATATTATTTTATTCACACAACATGAATTTCTCAAAATCAACTAAGATCATGATAATTCTTTCATCTAATTTCTCATGATGCTACAATTTCTCATAACCTAAGCACAATTCTCTCATTCTCATAATTTTATCTCTTAATTCTAAATTTATATTTCTCAGTTCTACAAGCACTTGAATTACATATGAAAGCTCATATTTAAGTTTAAATAATGTATTCTTTGGAAGCTAAATTAGAAGTGTTTGAGGATTTGAATTGGAAACTCTATCAAGGGTTTCATTTATTTCTTGTTGTAGAAGCATTGCATGTTGAAGAATCTATCATTTTGACATTTTAATTAATGTTTTATGTTAATTTATAAAGGTTTTGGAGAGATATTTTGGAGTTTTTCATCATGTTCACCTCTTCTCTAAAAATTTCAAAAGCATTTTGATGTTGTAACCTAAAGATGCATGATGAGTCACCATCTTAGTTAACCGCAATATTGCATATGTGATACCGTGTACGCGATATCGCAACCTGTCTCCTCATCTATAAATAAGAGGTAGAAAGATATGAAGGAAGTTTTTTTTCAATTCTTAGTTAAAGTGTTAAGTTTTAAGTAGTTCTTCTCTCAACCCTTTTCTCCTAGTGTATGCCCGCAGTGTGGTGATTGTAATTGTATGGCATCCTTATTCGAGTGTGACGTACTTGGACATGCACATGACCGAAAATAAAGATCAAGATTACTTCATCATTGCAACATTCACTTAGTTTAATTATTTATTTAATTACTATTTACTGCTTTCTTGGTTAACATCTCTTCACCATAAACTCCTGTTAAATGCGGAATGAGTACAACTTGATTACGAGCATTTAAGTGTGACTACTTGGTAACCCAGTAGTGTACCTAGGATCTATGCTTGGTAATCCCAGTGGTAGTCATGCACAAAGTCCAAGATGTGTACAGATGCTCATTGCACTTAGTCTAGCTTAGATTCTCTCTCATCCTCTCTCTCTTAGCTTAGTTAATATCATTTCCCATTGTATTCAAGAGTAGTAGTAATATAGGAACACATCATACACCTCATTCTGGACTAAACCATATGTGACAAAGTTAACACTAGTCCAGATGGGAAGATAGTGAACTGCGACCTAAGGGTAACTATCTAGATACCACAACTAGTCCATCTGTGGAGTTTGACCGGATCACGCGTGAAACACTCGTATTCGTATGGTTGAGTGTAGGGGTACCTCACCACTCATCATTGGCGTCATTGCTAGGGATGGTGCTAGTTATCTAGATTAGTTATATCATACAAGGTTTTTGTATAGGAATTAACAATATATCTTTTACGAAGAAATAATTATAAAAATTCACATATAAATTCACAACCATGCCTCTCCTACAAGACTATAATAATGCCACATCTAGTGAGGAAGTTCATTGGAGAACCAATGAACTATATGACAATGAAGATTGGAGCACGTAACCCAAGGTGAGGGTTTCTTATAAACATAAACGAAAGCAACGTCATCCCAATACATGAAAGCATAACTTACCCGATGATGATGAACCCCTACTAGCCACTACAAGCTTGACGCAAATACAAGAGGCTGTTCGAATCTCATGTAGGCATCATAAAGAGAGCCGCCTACCCAGGCTCAATTTAAACAACTTTCCCAATTTTTCAGGAGGCTATGACTTAAATCTGCAACAACATTTACAAGCCTTCTACGATGCCTATACATGGAAAAACATTGATAACAGTTGGACAAAACTCAAGCTCTTTCCTTTGACACTCGTTGGCCAAGCAAAAGTATGGTATAGATCATTAAGACCAAATTCAATATAATGTTGGCCAACAATGGTAGAACTCTTTAAGAAAAGATATCAAAACTACACAAGAGTGTAATCCTTGAGGAAACAAATCCAAGAGTGGAAACAAGCACAACATGAACCCTTGGACATGGCCTTAGAAAGATATTATGCACTATTAAATAACTGTCCAGGCCATGAGTTCTCCAAGGAAAGGCTAATGTATCATATAATTGATGGGCTTCATGATGCAACAAGAGAAACCCTAGGGATGTATTCCCAAGGTCAATTATACGAACTATGAACCCATCAATTCCAAGAGCTTATTAAGCAGGTAGCAAAAGAAGAAGGAGAAATAGCTAGATGGGAGAATGTTGAAAAACATCAATGGGACCAAAATCTCTACTTAACAAAGGTCCATAATCACAAAAATGAGAAATCAACCTATCTCAAGGAGGAAAAACCATCTTTGCTAGTACAACAATCATTAGAGGAAGTCGAGGCAAAGATTAATAAGATGTTGGAATGGATGCATAAAAAGTGTGGAGAATATATTGATATTATTGAAGATAGAGTTTTGACAACCCAAGAAGCAGGACAAGGTATCCTTAGACAATCAGAAAGAAGGGATAAGCAAGATAAGGGTTCAACGACCAATCATACGTATGAATGCAACATTTGCCTATACGATCACCCCAAGGGTCAATGCCCAATCTTGTTACATTTATATGAGCATTTGGGTAGCACGTTACATCTAGAGTTTGTATAGAGATACTGTGTTCGATCACAGTGGCAACAATCCTAGTCGTGGAGGAAGCCATCTCTAAACTGGAGACACCCTTTGTATCATCCAAATCTAAATGCTTATCTAGTTCAACATCATGTTTCCCCAACTGGGCCAACATACTCTATCTCACCGCATTATCATTCTCCTTAATACTATCAGCCCATGTCCTCAACACAACCACCACCTTGTCGACCTTACACTTCTCCTCAATTTCAACATTCTCATTCTTTTCCTCCTTTTACATCGCCACCAACTGTTCCTAAAGTGTCTGCACCACAGCAACAACCCATGAACGTTACTTGTGCTACTATTGCCAACAATAGTGAGAGGCCTCCTCAACATCAAAAGCATCCCTTCTTTAAACATGACCGTAGGCCACTGCATTCTCTAACTCAGCACAAGTCCAACACTATGATGCACCTTTCCCTTCGAATCCAATATCTCATGTCACATCATCAAGGCCATCAAGTAACACCCCAACAACCATATGGCCCAATGAACATAGCCATGGAGGACGACGTCCTAACCCTTACATACCATCTTAGGGTCCCAGGTATCATAGTGGGTCAACTCTTTATCTAGGAACCACATCTCATAAATTTCCCCACTCTATTTACTATAATCAAGTGTGTGAACCCCAATGGGGTAAGTATGACCACATTTCAATGTTTCCAACATGCAAGGATCCTCATCTTTCATTTATTAATCCTTTCCATCCTTAACTATTTAGTTATGGGGGATACCCCCCATTCTAGTAACAAGCAGGATTAATAGTCACTTTTCATTTTCTTCAATTTTACAATTTTTGTTTTCCATTTTTTCATCTTTTAACTTCTTGTTCTATCTTTTTATCTTTTTTGTCTTTTTATCTTTTTATAAGTAATCTCGTCTACGAATAAGACACTCATGTGACTTGTTGGTTGAGGTGTGTTCTATGTTATCGAGTCTTGAACGATCGATTATTTGGACAGTGAGCCCATTACACCCACTTATCCATTCTACAAATAAGAGGTTATGTTCGAGGGTACAGTGATATTCTTGACATTCTTAAAACTCAAAATTAATTTCGTGTTCATTGTACCTAGAATGAAGAAGGATGGACCAAGAGGGAATGTTTAGGGTGTGACATCAAGGGGACCTGCGAATTCTCTTTGGTGACGTCTGTGAGAGTTATCATGCAACGTGGTTGTACTAAGATCCTTGTAGATCTAACAAAAAATGAGAGTAAGAGTAATCAAAAGGCACTCAAAATCCAATACTATTCTAGGGGGTCCCACTAGAAAGACATATACCCATTCCTGAAGGTTGGTGGGCTCTCTGGATTCAGCAATCAATAAAAAAAGAAAAGAGAGAGAGAAGAAAAAAGAGAAAACAAAAAAAAGTGCCACAAAACAAAAATCACTCCTCCCTTGAATAAAACATCAAGTGATCATACGCCTTGTTGTTACGGTACTCTCACAGTCACTCATCATGGGAAGAAATAATGCGGTGTCACTGATTAGAGGAATGGACTTGGTCCTGATCTTGGAACAATGGGTTAATGACACATTAATCATGCTTTACATGCAGAATTCATTATTCCCTGGGTCAGTTACCTCATGTCCCAATCTCTACAATCCCTTCTATATTCAGTTTCATCTCTCTGTTCATATGATTGTAGCTCATGTCTCGTATAGCATACAATTCTTATGTCATTCCGTTGATATTTACATGTGTGTGTTTTGTGGAACTAGTGCGAATTACCTTTAATCCTTCTAGTGTCCACGAACACTTTTAAGTGTGGTTACACAAGGGCATTATAGGTTGGAACCTGCTTTGGGGAGGACCCACTTGTGTAATCTTTTGTAATTTGCACTCATGACCCATCTTCCACACACCATTCATTACCCTTAGCATATTTCCAATGAATTTCTTTCCCTTATTACTATCCCTCCGATTCAACATTCCTATGAACTATCACATAGCCTTTTTCTCTACCATCCGAGGTCCTTATTGATAAATTCCACACCATCATAATTTTCATGCCTTCAAAACTAGTTAAATTACCCTAGAACCCTTTAACCCACACCCACGTGTCCTTAATTTCCACTTTTAATTCCAAGAAAACCTTCAAAATTCGGTATTTTTCCCTCCGCCTAAACATCAATAGGCCACGATATCGCATACGCAATATCACATCACATTCAACTATAAATAGGAGACCCCCCACAACACTTAACATCATTTTCCACAATTCACACAGGGGAGTTTTTCGAATTTTTTTTTTACAACTTGCAATTGTGAGACCCTTGCTTTTCTACCTATATCTCGCTCACTGGTACTTCGATTTTCATTCCGTCTGAGCCTACTTGAACCCGGATTGTTCAGCTTAGTCGTGGGGGAGGGACACACGGTGAATAGCACATAAATTTTTTGGAATTTATCATTACCCAAAGGACATTATCAAGGGTAATTAACTATAACATTAAGGATAATTATGCTGAAAATAATTTCACCGCTTTAGACTTACTGGGAAACTAAAATTGGAAACCACCTAAGTAAAGAGGACTCACTATTATAATCTTTTAGGACACATCACATGGAGATAGAATAAATTAATTAAGACAAGCAGTAAGGTATAACTTAACTTTAGAAACAACCTTACTAACACTTCGCCCGTGTGATTGCAAATGGCCCCAAAACATGGATAACAGGAAGGTCCTGCTCAAGGTGGAAGCAAAGGACTTAGGAAAGGCAAAGAACAAGTCCCTGCTGGATAGTAAGCAGAGTAGGAGGAATAATCATTTAGCATTCACCAAGAGGACCCTACTACTATACAATCGAGGCAGGCAGAAGAAGGAGCTGCTGTAGCACTTGAACAAGGACAACATCTCACATTGCCCCAGAAGTGCGTTCAGGCTATCCATGAAAGGCGCACATTCACTGCGGTGATTGTGGAATTAAATTTTGAATCTTTCATAGATTTCACTCCTGAGGCTATTAGGGATCACCTCAAAGGGTCTCCCTTATGGCCTATCCTCTCTACAAGCGATTCCTGGTACCTAAGGGAAACATACCAGTTTTGGCACAATAGAGAACAAGGCACCATCATTAACATTTGCAGTGTGATAATTGATTTCTCTGTGCAGGAAGTTTCAGAAGTATTAAACCTACCAAATACAAGGCCCAAGGTTTCTCAGTTTTCTACCGGTTCAGACCTTGATGTGTGATGAGTTTGGTTGGAAAGGGCATATGCAAGGATAAGACATTTGGAGAGTTGAAAACAGAAGAAAGGATCTATTTCAAAATTGAAACATATCACCTCTTCCCCACGAAGGGCCTAAAAAGGATTTCAAAATATGTGGCAAGGGGATGTGTAGTGCTGATGGGAAAGATTAATGCTAACCTACCTCATCTATATTTTACAAAGGTCCTAAGGTAGTTTGAAGAATGGAAGACAAGGAAACTTTCCTTACCCTTCCCTTGTCTTATCAGGAAGTTGTGCCAACGTGTTGGTATCAAAGGATACGCTAATGATGTCCTCCAAAAAGCCTAAAATGCTTCATATGCTAAATTATTAAAGCCACCAATTGCAAGGAAAATCACTGGTGAGACGTTGGGACCAAAACAAGAAAAAGAATAGATGGCTGGACCAACTACAACTCAACTTGCAGGGCCCAACCAACTTCCAAGCATGGGACCCAGCCAACAACAAGAAGCAGGGCCTAGCATAGGCCAGGATCAACTACTGCCACAAGATTATAGACCATCGATGAGCCATCTCAAGGCCATCGCTGAGACAGTCAGTTGGGGAAGTTGTGATGACGCAAATCTCTTCTGCGTCATTGACGATGCCATACAGCCCACAGCTTCTTTGGATCATGCAAGGGGTGAGGTGTCCATCCATATAGGAGGAGGGGAAAGTACTTGGTCACAACAGATCTCAGGAAATGCTGCATCTTTCCAAGTGCAATTAGAAACTAGTGAAGGGGCCACAGTGGTGGTCATGCAACACCAGGATGCAGCGAGAGCCACAAAAGTGGTCATAGACCACATTAAAGAATCATTCAATATACCTATTGTGCCACCGGTAGATCTCACAAGAGTACGGGATGCTCAAACTTTGGCCGAAACCTTAATGACTCCTACGAAACATGAGGATGCACTTGATCAATTACGAAAAATAGGACAAGTAATGAAGTCCCTGTTTGACATTCCTTAAGATGTTACAGCAATTCAATCAGATCTTATTTCCACTAAGAGGAAGCTGGTCTTGACAGAGTTGAGGGCTGAGCATGCTGAAGCAGAGATGCAGAAATTGCAAGAAAAGCTCGTGGCCTTACAAGCAGCATAGTGGGACCCTTTGCAATTTGTTCTCGTAGACTAGTTGGACAGTTTCAAAACTGAGCAACTAACCAAACTACTAATGGAGAATAATAAGGTGGCAAAAGAAAAAGAGAAGGTTGTTTGGGATGCCTCTATAGCATAATCACAAACCCATGCGCATATCAAGGCACTCAAGGCCTTACAAGAGGAAAATAAGCAGCTTGTTGCCGATAACCTTCGGTTGACCTCTGTGGAGAAGCAAAAGAATGTTCTCGAAGAGCATTTCCATTAGTTGCAAGAACAATTCATCCAGGTCAACCAAGACATGAGCCGTTTAGCCAGGGATAATCGAACCCTCTCAATGGAGGAGGTATGCGCCATCTGCCAAAAGAAAGCTATCGAAATAAGCACGTGGCAAAATGAGACTAAATGGCATGAAAAGCCAAAGGAGCACTTCCAGGACCAGGTGGAGATGTACAAACAAATCCTTAAGAAGGAGATTCATATGGCCAAGGCCCACATCAATGCTATCAGTGCTCAACACACTGACTGGTGGACCATATTGGACACATATGCCTTCATCCACCAGGCGAAAGTTAAGAACCAGGAACTGCAGATCCAAGATCTTACAGAATACATGGAGTTGGCAAACCTGTGGTATGCCAACCTTGCCATGTTAACAGCAGGGCGCCCGAGGATAGAGCTTGAACAATGGGTAGCTACCACCTACAACAAATATGAAACAGAATTTGCAGAATGCAAGAAGATATTGCAAAAACTGGAGATTGCGAATTCTGAACTTGAGGTGGTGAAAGTAAGCTACCATGGACAAAAAGGTTTCACAACAGATTTGGCTCGATAGCTTGCGGATTTTCAAGAATATAAAGACAAAGCCAAAGCCTACGAGGAGGAACAATGGGTGTTTGTAGCCTAGTATGTCAAAGCAAATCAAATGTTTCCACAAATACCCTATCCATGGGAAGTGTTGACTCCATCAAACATTGGAACATTAGCATGGATAGTGCGAGACCCCCCAACCAAAGAGGAGAAACTCCAAGCCATACTTTAATGCCATCAGGCCCCAAGACTTGGAGCACAAGACAAGGGGAAAGCACCTATGGAGGAGCCACCGACACCAGGAACTACATGAGTTCCACCAATTTTGTAGCTATAGGATTTCCTTTCACATTCTTTATGTTGTGTCTCAATTTTTTTTTATTCCACACTGTAGCATAAACCCATTCTCACCATTCAATAATCCCGTACCTATCCACTGTGTAATCAATGGAGCTTGTTCTCACTATAACTCAACGATGAGTTTTCATTCAGTCGTGGGGGTATGATGAGTTGCCATTTTAGTTAACCGTGATATGCTCATCGCACTTAGGCTAGCTTAGATTCTCTCTCACCCTCTCTCTCTTAGCTTAGTTAATATCATTTCCCATTATATTCAGGAGTAGTAGTAGCATAGGAACACATCATACACCTCATTCTAGACTAAATCATACATGACAAAGTTAACACTAGTCCAGATGGGAAGATAGTGAACTACGACCTAAGGGTAACTGTCTAGATACCACAACTAGTTCATCTGCGAAATGCTCATATTCATATGGTTGAGTGTAGGGGTACCTCACCACTCATCAATGCATTAAGGAGTAACTGATTTCCTGTTGTTTCATTGTTTTTGATACTTGGATTTCAAATATAAGTCCATGGAGGATTGAGTTATTATTTTTCTCTAAAGGTTGTCATTATTACAAGTAATTTTAAGATTGATCTTATAAAATTAGTTTTCATGTCATTGTAAATCTCATTACATGTCTATTTTTAGAGGGTTAGATTAGTCTTTGATGTATCATATCATAGTGGTCAAAGTTTAGCAAAGACCTAATGTCATTTGTCCTTAAATCAAGCTTGTTTTAGATGTTTATTCTTCAAGTTGTCGGTCTTATCACTGGCCATTGATTCCAGCAATAAATTTGGATATCATTATCCAACATATTGATTTTCATCAATTGTATAATAAAGATTGATATTAGCATTACTACTACCATGATAAAGTTCAATAATATTGTAGGAAATTTCAAAGAGTTTATCATGATCATCTTACCCCAACAACTAAGTTCAACAACCATAATCAATATATCAATTTTCACTCATTTCAAGAAACATCCAATAATAGCATTAAATTTGCAAGCTATTTCTCACCATTGGGGCTAGATCTTGGGCATTTTGGTTTGTGATGTTTACTACATATTTTCTACTACTGTTATTTGAAAATGGTATTAAGGCTTTGTTTTTCTCATAGCTACAAAAGAAATTCCTAGATGCTTATTAATCTTTAATGATAGTCAAGATTTTATTTATTAATCTCATCTCATGAAAATCCTTTTACAAATTTACGAACTGTGGTTAACTATTAAAAATGACCATCAAATTCCACCTAATTTTCAAATATGTCAAGAGAATAGAGGAATTATTACATTAAAGAAAAGAGGAAAAATGCATTTTCCTAAATGATAATAGTTGCAAGTGCAAATAAAGTAATTGGAAGCAAGGCCATTCTCAAAGAGACTTCCAAAGAGTGTTGGAAAGCATTCTAAAATGAATGGAAAAAAGTAATGCAAATAGGATGATCAAGGAACTAAGAGTTAGGCTTGAATTTGAGAACATAAAGGTGTTGAAGGATAAGTCACTTGAACACTTTTCTAAAAGACTCATAATATATCTAAAAAACATTAATAACTATAATTACAACTACTCCATGCAACAAAACATAAACAAAGTAATTTTCATGCTTATGGTGATTATAGATTTACTAATTTTCTTGAGACTACTATTTAAACCAAGGATCTCTTTACATACATCATTGAATAATTGACTATAACTTTGAAGGCACTTCAAGAGCTAAAGAATAATTCATCATCTAGACAAGAGAACTTATATAAAAAAGGATAATTACCTAAAGCCACAATGCTCATCTTACTATGCAGGGTTTCAAGAGGATTAGTAGATGAACAAAAAGCCTAACCTCTTTGAGTGGCTATACCTAGGCTGGAACCTAAATCTTTAACATAAGAAATGAGCACCTTACCATCACTCCAAATCATGGTCCCTAGACAAGAGAATTCCTATGTTGTTCAAAACCCTCAACCATAAAGAGAAAGGAATAGTGCAAGAAGAGGAAGAATAAGACCAAACTTCCAAAGATGAGACATATCATTTCATGATTAGATAAATTCATTTCAAGATTATATGGCACAAAATTATAGACGTGGATTTCAAAGAGATAAAGGCAATTCAAGAAAAAGTGGCTTCTTTAGAGGAGGATGATCAAATTTTTAAGGATTCTAGCTTAGAGATATTCATGATACACCATCCTCATCAATTTTATGATGTAAATTTTACAACAAGAAGGGTCATTATGAAGATAGATGTTGCTAAAAAAAATGACTCTTCAAGATATTAAAATTCAAGATAACTCCAAGCCCAATCAAAGTGGTGATCAATGAGGCTAAGATTAAGGTAAGGGAAAGTAAGTTAATGATGGAAAGGATAATTCTAACTTTGCTACGTTTTAAATATATCTAAAGAAATTAATTCTACTACATATATTATAGATAGTGCATGTAGCAATCATATGACACCTAATAGAAATTTTTTTGTTGAATATAAGAAGGATTTCAATTTAGGCTCAATAATGGTTGGTGATGGAGCTTTTGTAAAAGTTCAAGGCATTGGTGAGTCTATAATTAAAATTTTTTATGAATTTTTGTAAATGTTATTGATGTTTTTTATGTTTCCTAACTGTCAAATTTATTATTATCAGTTGGCCAAATACAAAGGAGAGGAAACAAGGTTGTGTTTGAAAATAATATTTACACAATTTTAGAATCTAGGAGATTAACTACCAAAATTCCAATGCTTTAAAATTAGATTTATTATTTTGGTATCATGAAATCAAATGAAGATGTAAAGAACTTAGCCAAGCATGATTTGGCAAGACTTTCACATTGGAGGCTTGGTCATGCCTTCTATCAAAACCTAAGAAAATTTTTTAATAATCAAGTAGCTATTGGCATCAAATTTAGTTAGACACATTAAGAAGAAAATAAAACTTTCATGAAGGGTAAGAAAAACTTTATTTCACACTTATAAAGCATTAAAAGAAGAAGCAAACCTTTGGAGCTTTTACATATAGTTGTTATGGGTCCAATGCCCACTATTCCACATGATGGAGGGAATTATTTCCTTGTCATTGTGGATGATTTCTCCAAGTAGGCATGCTCTTACATTCTTCATTCTAAGAATGAAGTCTTTAGTATTTTTTAAAATGTCAAGAAGCTCATTGAGAGTAGAATTGGTCTAAAAATTAAAGCTACTAGAAGTGATAAAGGTGGTAAGTTTGTGAATGCTCATTTTGATGAATTTTGTCTTGCTCATGTAATCTCCAAAAAAAAACACTTATGGTTATGATCCATAAAGTAATGGTGTGGTTGAAAGAAAAAATAATGTTATTCAATAAATGGCTATATGTCTTTTGAAGCATGCCATTCTTCTAAAAACATATTGAAATAAAGCTACTCACATGACCACTTATCTTTTGAATAGGTTGATTACTTATTCAAATGCTACTAAAACACCCTATGATTTTTTGTATGAAAAAGTATCCAATTTGTCTCATTTGAAAGTCTTTGGTTATTGTATTGTGTCAAAATTCCCAATGCATTGTTATCTAAGTCTAATGATAGGGGTAGAAAATGTATTTACTTTGGATATGATTTCAAGTCTAATGGCTATAAATTTTTTAATCTAATTGGGAAGGAATAGTATGTATCTAGGAGTGTCATGTTCGAGAAAAATAAATTTGACATTGACTCATTCTTTGATAGATAAATTGAAGAAAAATCAAAGAAATATTATGAACCAAGATCTTGGATGGCAAGAGATCATCTACCTAGCTTGATTCTTGATTTTAATTTCAAAAGAAGATTTAAATGCATCAAACAAAATTTGCTAAAAGTATCATTGAGAAGTATGATTTGAAAGAAACAAGGGTTGTGATGAGTGGCGAGGTACCCCTACACTCAACCATACGAAACGAGCGTAGCACATGCGATCCGGTCGAACCCCGCAGACTAAATGCCTAAATGCTGCAAGGAACACTTGGGGTTAATTAATCGTTGTCTTCCCAAACTTACTTGTTGTTGTCACGGTGTATGGTTAAGTAAGTCCGAGGTATATGATTTTTCCACTTGTGTCCTAGCGTCAGCATCTTTTCCCACTTGCCGTACACACCCTGAACTATGCAACTGTGGCTACCAAACGCTAATCGTTACTGGGATTACCACACGTAACGCACGTGCTCGAAGCGGTCATACCAAGGCACCTAACTAACCTAAGTGTGACAAGCAACCGATTCCTTAACTAGCTGTACACATCTGTAGATGCTTGTAATCAAGTCATACTTGTCCCATGTTCTAGGAGGTAAGGGTGAGAGAATCTAATCGCGATGAGTAGCCGATTCCTTGGCTAGCCGTACACATTCGTCAATGCTCGTAACCAAGTCGTACTCATGCCGCGTTACTAGGAAAGCAATAAATAACATTAAATAAACATATCCATGTACTACAAGGTTTATCCACAAAGCTCATCTTTATTGCCATACATAACTTGCATTCATGTACAAAGCTGCTCGAATAAAGAACCGTTCACTTGGAGGACTCCTACTGCAGGCACATGGAAAATATTCTATCTCTGGGGTGATCAATCTGCCAGAGCTTCGCTACTTCTAGCCTAGGATGGGAAATGAGGGGAGTGCTACCTCTTATTTATAGACTTGGTGCGGACAGCGATATCGTGTACGCGATATCGCAGGGGACGACGAAATATCAAGGGGGATGCGATATCACGACTTGTGCATATCGCATCTCATCATACCCCCATGACTGAATGAAAACTCATCCTTGAGTTCCCTACAATAATATCAAGTAGGTATGGGATTATTGAGGGGAATGGAACTAATGGGGTGACATGTGAACAGATCATTATTACAAGACTTGACAAGACTAGTGTTCATGACAACAAGGGTGAACACCTTATTACATTGACATCAGGCCATATTGGGCAGCTAAGAGAAAATAGGAGAGAGAAGAGAAGAGAAGAGAAGAAGAGTCTTGCTGCTACCAACGCCTAGATTGTGCCTTCCATTGTCCATCCGTAAGCGCATCATCAATTCTACTCCTTGCATAGCTGCTTCAGCGTTGCTCCATTCCAAGTGTTTGCTCCAAATCCAATCCGTTGTTGTATGATTACCATCTGCACACACAACACAATCATATATTAGCAAGGGTAATTGAATCATCATGTAATTGATACCTTGCTTCGGTGTAAACTCATTGGCTAGGTTGTGGTATGGCTGATATGAACCTGGGAAGATATAGATAATGACTACCGAAGGTGTAGGGGTTAGGAAGAGAAACGAAAAAATTCGGGGCTTAGGAGAAAAATCAAAAAATCAGGCCCCGTACCCCCATGACTAATCGCGAACCTCCAGTAGCGTTAGAATGGAGAAAGAAAAAGAGTAAGAAAGAGAGATAAAAAGGGACAACGATGACATCGATGAAATGGATGTCAAGATGGAAATGAACAAAATAATAATTAATTGCAAAAATGTTAAGGGAAAGAATTTAACTGGTGCACCAAATAGGAATGTCAGTGGGTCCTCCCCAAAGCAGGCTCATGCCGTTAATGCCCTGACAAACCCACATTCAAAGAGTCCGTAGGCTCTGGGAATGTCATTGGAACAAGAGTTAAAGTCTTAACCGCAAGAATTTACTGAAAAGAAAACAATGTATCAACCAAAATATATACACTAATGATACAACCGGCAATGAGGTAAACAATGGAGAGAAGGATGGAAAGAAGAGGATGGAATGGAATCCCAAGGACAAGGTGGTGTATAGTCCCTTGTGTATTTTATGGTTAATGTGACTTGGCAAATCTCATTCCAACTCCAGGCTCAAACCAACCACTTCCAGTGACTAAGCATCAATGCATTTGGTTAAACCATCCACATGGATAACAAGGATGCATCTTCAAAGAGCCACTACCATTCCGACGAAACAAAGAAGAGAATGGGAAGCAAGAAGGGCCTTAGTTAGAGTGAACACTTTCGTTCCATAACCAGTGCTTGCAGCCCAAATTTTATTTCATCTAAGGGGTGTGCTTTGAATCCTCACTTTGGTTTTTTTTTCGTGTTTTGTGTTTTTATGCGTGGGGACCACACCATGCAAAGACTTCTTATTTCTATTATCTCAGCTTTCGATAACTGGGTAACATCAGAACGGTAAGAAAACTCAAGAAGAAAACATCCAAGCACCCAAGAGAATGACCAACACAAAAGCATCAACTTCCCTTGAAGTCACACCCTTTGCAATCCTTGAGTCCTTCCTTAGTTTGAGAAATACCCCATCACCGGTTCGTTGAAGTTCTTATTAGAAGGGAACTGTACATTTCCAAGCCAAGAGAAACCATAGACTTTGATGGATGGATGGATGAAGTGAACTCATTGCCTGCCATATCAAAAGAAGCATATCTTAGTATCAACATTGTAACTTAAAGGTAAAAACCAAACATTAGCAATCAATATGAAAATAATTCATACCATCGGTCTAAACACTTATTGGGTGACGAACTTACAGGGTGGATACATACACACACTCACACAGAAAAAATAGAAAACTATAACGATGTTGTAAAACAAAATTAATGAAAAGTTAAAGAAATTTGTAAAACAAAAACGTGTAAAACAAAAATGTGTAAAACAAAAAACTGAAAAAGAACTGAGGGCCCCATATAATTAGCATAAGTGGCCATCTCCCCCATGACTGAGTTGTAAGGGAGAGATCCGAAATAGTGAGGGTCTATTTGAATTTCTAAGAAGTGCCCAACTTCTCCCAATTGATGATCTTAAGTTGAGGGGTAGAAGTTGGCGACGCTCATGTTCCAATGTGTCTATGCCACAGTTGTTGGCATGAGTTTCCTCAGTTCGTTCCATGTATATTTTTCTACTCCTACGAGTAGCTGTCAACCATAAGGTGTCTACTACTTCTTGTGTGGTTGCTATATACAGGCAACTTTGTTGCAGAGTTTCTTGGGCACACCTATTACATGGAGACATTTCCTCCATGTCATCACCCGATGAATCACTGTATGTGATACATGGAACTATCCTCTTCTTGATCTTTCCACATATGTTTATCTTAGAGATTTCCAAGGAAAGATCGCAGATCCTAAGGCATGCGTCTACTGTGCTTAGCCATGCCCTTCCCATTATAATTGGGAAGTCCCCTTCGTTGTTGTTAACTTCGATCACCAGAAAGTCAGCTGGGTAGGACCAACCACATACAGAGGTAATAACATCCTCCACCAATCCTAAGGGAATGGTGATGGACTGGTCTACCAACTCTAGTTGTATGTTACTCTTCTTAAGTTGGGGCAAGTCCCAGGCTTGATACATCTTTTGTGAAATTAGGTTGACTCCGAAACCTGAGTCAAGAAGAGCTCGATGTGGTGCATTTCTAGCGATCTACAAATAAATAAAGGGACTCTCAGGGTTAGTTAGTTTCCTAGGAAGGTGGCCTACCTTGATCCAGTCAGTTACAGTATGTGTTAACATAACCGTATACGTTACGCTCTGTTGGACTGAAGGGTTCTCCGAAGCGTTAGTGGTTAGAGGCTTATACATGTACCCAACCGCTTGTTGTTGCGAGAGTTTGTCTGGGCTCCTAGTTCTGAAGAAGGGTCTCTTCTTTGTACAGTTCTCAGAACTAGCACCCGGTTGGATATTTACATGCTGAATATTTACAGCTCTCGCGGCGAGACGTTGCTACGGTTGGGTAGGTAATTTCCCTTGCATTGTTGGAATAGGTTGTATGGGAACTACAAGTGGAAGATGTGCAGGTGGAGTTAGAGGATGGACTGAATGTGAGATATCTCCCAGGGGAGAAGGAGTCCTCCTGAAGTACTCCCGAACTTGGTAGTGACGGTGAGGAGTAGTGTGACCCATAGAGTCACGTGGAGAAACTGGCTGCTGCACATAATAACCGTAAGGATCAGGCTGCCGGTAAGGGTATTGATGTGTTGGCAGTGGCATCCCCCATGACTATGGGTATTGCCACTACTGGTGTTGTCCAATGGGCTCTGGAGGCGTTCCACTTGGATAATATGTTAAGGGTTGGTAGAACGGCCTTGGGTTACCTTGTGGGTAAGGTAACCTTCGGGGTTTTTGCCATTGATTAAGTCTTGGATTTAACGCATACACCCCAAACTCCTACAGATGTGAGATAATTGGGCAACATCCCTTGGGACGGTCATAGTAGCAGACCTCACATCCACTATCATCATCTGAATCAGAATTTACAGCCTCATTGGAGATATGAATTTTCCCCTTACCCTTGTTATGTGCAAGGCTTAAGTTTCTCCGCTTGATTTTGCCTTTGTCACTACTTTGTTCTACCTTAGCCTCCTCTACGATTTTTAAGACTGTTTCTATTGTTGAGTCTAAGGAATCCCACATTTGGTCTACCTTAGTCGATACCTCGGTTGTTAACTTTTGGATCGGTAAGGTTTTCCAATTCACGAACTCTTCGAGTGGTGACTCATCCTCCTCATCACAGAATTTCAGTCCCTTCTTGCGAAGGGAGGGTTCGCGGTTGTATTCTTCCGCACTTTCCCTCTTACGTAGCTCACCCTCTTCTTGCGCTACTTGTTCCAACAAACTTTCAACTTCATGGGCTCTAAGTTGGGAAAGTCTCCCTTGGGCATAAGTCCCAAGAGTTCTTCTCGTTTCATTCCTTAGCCCATCCACGATGTGGCGAAGTTGATCCCGCTTAGCGTACCCATGGCCCGGGCAACGGTGTAGTAGTGTATAGTAACAGGCCATCGTAGCATCCAAGGGTTCATAAGCACCTTGTTTCCAGCCTTGGATCTGCTTACGCAAATTGGACACTCTGGAGTACATTTGATATTTATTATTGAATAGTTCAAGCATCGTACTCCACCTCCTGATGGTTTCCGGTTCTAAGGACTGGTACCAGCTCTCTGCTTCTTTGGTGAGTTTCCTTGGGAACAACTTAAGCTTCTGCCACTCATTATCTATATTTTGCAAGGCACAGGCATCGTGGAATGCCTGTAAATGATGTTGAGGATCAGCGTTGTATCCCCCTTCAAAACGTGGGATATTATTTATGTCCAGACGCTTGATCCTGCTATCTTTTAAGTGCCTTATGGGGATCCTAATTTCTTCTGTGATGTCTAGCATGCTTCAGGTTGCAAGTAGGGGTTCGTCATGATCATCCCTGTCATGATGTTTATGATGTCTTCGTGGTGGTTCCCTACTCTCCCTACGTCCTTGCCCTTGTCCTAACTCCCGACCTTTCTGTCGAGGTCTTTCATCTTCCTTACTTTTACCTTCTTCATTGTGCTCACGATGGTTGTGCCCAGATGTGGAAGGAGAGTGTGAATGGTGAGATGAAGGAGAAGAGGAAGGGGATCCATCACCATGGTGATGTTTCTTACCTTCCCTTTGGCTGCTTCAGCCCCAATCATTGTAACGATCTAAGTGTCCGTCCTTAGTGTGAGTGGTTGTTCCTGCGGTGAACAGTTGGTGTTCACGGGGATCAGAGCCCATAGCATGTACAGTTGATCGAAGGCCCTGATGCCTAACCTCTTCACCATTGTGAGAAGGAGGAACATCATTTTCTAAGAAACCCATTGTGAGGGGTTCCTCGTCTCCTATTTCACTAAGGACATGGGGGACCTTGCCCTTCAACAATGAGTGTTGGCTCTCCTGCCTTAAGTCCCGAATACGTTGGGCAGTTGTGGGATGATAATCCCTTGTGTCAAAGTCATCCATAACATATTCTGCAAATAGTTCTTGCATGCCAATCTGTGCTAGGGCACGGAAAAGCATGTTAGGGACTGATCGATCTAGGGGTAATACAATGTTACCTTGCAAATCTCTCCACCACAGTTATTCGTCTTGATGGAGAATAAAAGTAAAATTAGGCACATACTCATCAGGATGAGTATATGTCACCTTAGATTGCTAAGGACTTGGCTGGTTCAGGTTATGTGTATGTCGCTAACTGTCTTCCGTGTTATCCTTAGGTGAGTTAACCTTATGAAAAGAAGTCATTTTATTGGCGTGCTATTCACCATTATATATGTTCTTATTTAACTAATTAACCCAAAGGTTCGTTAAGGCTCACAACGATGTGAAAGATTTCCTAATGTTCTAATTGGCGTACAAACACTTAGTCCCCAGCAACGGTGCCAATGATGAGTGGCGAGGTACCCCTACACTCAACCATACGAAACGAGCGTAGCACGCGTTATCCGGTCGAACTCCACAGACTAAATGCCTAAACACCACAAGGAACACTTGGGGTTAATTAATCGTTGTCTTCCCAGACTTACTTGTTGTTGTCACGGTGTATGGTTAAGTAGGTCCGAGGTATATGATTTTTTTGGTATTTTCTGGTTTATCTCCTATGCTAAGGGGTGAAGGGTTGAGAGTCTAAAACTAACTCTAACTGCAACACTAAGTCCTAGCGTTAGCATCCATTCCCACTTGCCGTACACACCCTGAACTATGCAACTGTGGCTACCAAACGCTAATCGTTACTGGGATTACCACACGTAACGCACATGCTCGAAGCGGTCGTACTGAGGCACCTAACTAACCTAAGTGTGACAAGCAGCCGATTCCTTGACTAGCCGTACACATCCGTAGATGCTCGTAATCAAGTCGTACTTGTCCCACGTTCTAGGAGGTAAGGGTGAGAGAATCTAATCGCGATGAGTAGCCGATTCCTTGGCTAGCCGTACACATTCGTCAATGCTCGTAACTAAGTCGTACTCATGTCACGTTACTAGGAAAGCAATAAATAACATTAAATAAACCTATCCATGTACTGCAAGGTTTATCCACAAAGCTCGTCTTTATTTACGTACACAACTTGCGTTCAGGTACAAAGCTGCTCGAATAAAGAACCGTTCACTTGGGGGACTCCTACTGCAGGCACATGGAAAATATTCTACCTCTGGGGTAATCAATCCGCCAGAGCTTTGCTACTTCTAGCCTAGAATGGGAAATGAGGGGAGTGCCGCCTCTTATTTATAGACTTGGTGGCGGACCACGATATCGCGTATGCGATATCACGGGGGATGCGATATCGCGGTAGCCGTGATATCTTGTACGCGATATTACAGCTTGTGCATATCGCATCTCATCAGGTTGCTACTACATCAATGTTCCCAAATCTAAAATTGAAAATGAAGGATGATTTTTAATTGGTTGATGCTACATTTTATAGAGGTATGCTTGGTTTTTTTAGGTTTCTATGTCACTCTAGTCCTAATCTTAATTATGTTAGCTCATATCATAGTAGCTTTATGTAAGAGATAAGACTCAATCATATGAATGCATTGAAGCATGTGATAAGGTATGTAAAAGAAACTACTAAGTTTTTCATTAAATGTGTTAAAGGAGATGGTGAATTTCATGCATTTATTTTACTAATTAGGGAGGTGATATTAAAGAAAGAAAATCCACATCATGTGCTTCATTTTTCATGGGCCTAATACTATCTATTAAAAATCTAAGAAGCAAACTTATGTTGCATTATCTTCTTGTGAGGGTAAATTTATTTCAATGGCTAATTTTATTCAACATATTTTATGGTTAAGAAATTATTTTTACAATTTGACTTTGATGTAAAGTTTCTCATTAAAATTTTTGTTAATAATACGGCTTCTATTCAACTTTAAAGGGAGCATGTTGTCTACAAAAAACAAAGAATGTGGATAAATAATAATTTTTTATCAAATCTAAAGTAGAAAACAGAAATGTGTTATCCAAATATATTCCAACAATTGATAATTCGATGATCTTTTAGCAAAACTAATTTAACCATATAGGATTTATCATTTGATAAAATCAATTGCTTTGACAAAGGTTGATGAAAATTCTCATGATCCTCAATGTTTAAATTCAATGATTTTGTTATCTCTTACCCTAAAGAAGGGTATGCTGAAGATAGTGTCAGAGGTGTTCTCATGTTAATAACCAAATTTTCTCTCAATATTTATGTTTTATGTCATGTTTAATTTGGATTCATGTAAGAGTTTTTAGTTTTCAAAAGTTAAGAGTCATTAGGAGTTAGTTTTTTTTTTTTTAATTTCCAAAGCTTGAAGTTTAAATTTTATTTCATGTAAGTGCAAGTACACACTTCAATTTTGTAATGGATTATTGATTTTACATGTAATACTCATCCAAGTAAAAAATTTCTAAAAAGAATAGGAGTCCTCTCCTCCATTGTAAATTTGATGAAAGCACTTTATTTCAAGTTGTAGGTGAATAGAATAAAAGAAGTATGTTGGTAATTCATTAAGTTTTTTATGTCCATTTTTCTTTCTATTCTCTCATTCTCATAGCATGAATTTCTCACAATGAACCAAGATCCTCACAACTATTTCATTCAATTTCTCATAATTCTTTTACAATTTCTCATAATAAGAGCATAATTCTCTCATTGTCACAATTCTATTTCTTAATTCTTAGTTTATATATATCATGTTTACAAGCATTTAAATTACATATGAAGGCTAATGTTTATGTAGAAAGAATCTATTCTTTCAAATCTAAATTAGAAGTTTTTGATAATTTGAATTGGAAACTCTAGCAATAATTTCATTCATTCATTATTGTAGAGGCTTTGCATATTGGAGCATCTATCATTTTGACATTTGAATCATTGTTCTATGTTAATTTGTGAAGGTTTTGGAGAGATCTTTTAAAGTTTCTCATAATCTTCTTCCCTTCTCTCAAAATTTCAAAAGCATTTTAATGTTGTCAGCTAAAGATGTATTAAGGAGTCATTGATTTAGTATTGTTTCATAGTTTTGGACTCTTGGATTCCATATCTAATCCCTTAGAGGATTAAGCTATTATTTTTTCTTTCAAGGTTTCCATTCTTACAAGTCATTTTAAGGTTCATGTCACGAAATCATTTTTCATATCATTATAAATCTCATTACATGTATGTTTTTATAGGTTTATATTAGTCTCTGATGTATCATGATTATTACCAAAGTTTGGTGAAGATCTAGTTATTTGTTTTTGATTTAAGCTTGTTCTGAGTGTTTATTCTTGAAGTCGTAGGTTATATTGCTAGCCATCGATTCTAGCAATAAAGTTTAATATCATTATCCAACATATCTATTTTCATTGATTTTATGATAAAGTTTGATATCAGTGATACTGCTACCTTGATAAAGTTCAATAACATTGATATCACTATTATGATAAAGTTCAATAAGTTTGCAGAAAATTCTAAGAATTTATCATGATCATCTCACCCTAGTGATTAAGTTACAATCATAAATAAGATATCAATTTTTAGTCATGCTAGATGAATTCCAGTGATAGAATCAAATTTGTAAGTTATCTCTTGCCATTGGGGTTGGATATTAGGCATTTTAGTTTAGGATTTTTATTGCATATCTTTTGTTGCTAATCTTTAATACCATCATCCATGTGAAATAGAGAAAGCATCACATTATTTGAAATCTGTATCATGATGTAGATGGGTAGCTAGCACATGATATACATTTTTATATGATTCTTGATGTTCTTTCTTTTAAATACCAAACATTCCACCTTGTACTATGGATCATTAAGCATCAATAACATTTTTTGGAGATGAAGCTACATTTCTACAAGAATGGTGATTGATTTGAAAAGTTTTCCCAACACTAAATGATGATCCTTCAATGTGACATCCCGTTCTCAGATGTCATGGAAAACATAAAATACATGTTATATAGGACATTATGCATAAGAAGATAATATACCAAATGTCAAATATATGTAATATTTGACATTATGTGTAAAGAAAATAACATAGAAAGTGTAGAAAGAGAAAGAAAAGAATGCTTTATTAATATGGAATAGAGTATCTAGATCATGCTTTCAAAGTATTCCTTACGGTTTTCTTCCTTTGGCATCTATCCCTTAGAGGCAATCCAACACTACCACCATGGTTAGGCTTATAACCCAACCAAAAGGAATGGCCAGTCCACCCACTTTCTGTCCTACTTCACCTAGCTCTTGTGACTTGCGTATACTAGCTCTGCCACTCCATGCTTGGCATGACCTCTAAGCTTGGGTATAAATGCCTTAGGTCAAAACCCCCAAAGGTTACCTCAAGAGACACATTCATTATTACAATGCACCCTCTCAGGTCTCAATTACAACTTCCCTTTCGAGTCTTGTTATGATAAAAATAATCACTTGTTACGAAGAGACACCATCTTCGTTAAGTGGCAACATCATTTGGGAATGGGAACATGAAAATCTACCCCCCTTAGGTTTCATTCATCCTTGAATGAGTCCACGTTCATTATCTTCTTCCAACTCCAATGCTTCTGTTATGATCCTATGTTCTAATAATTTGATTTCTCCTTTGAACTTGAAGTTGTTTCTTGCTTTTTTTTTACAAATAAGATATATGTGAGACAAATATGTGGAAAATTAGATATTACTTTCTTAATACGTACCTCATTTCCTAAGATAATGACATGAGGTGAATTAAAGATCTACCAACCACCAATCACCAGTCCTAACAAAGGTCACACAAAGTGCAACTTGAATATAGTTATCCACATGAAGGCAAGGCAATCCTTTATTTCCAACTTTCATTACCTTAGATATTTTTAGTTTTCTAATTAAAATATAAATTAAACAACAAAAAATAATAAGATTTATCAATAAAAGCAAGAGTGAGATACTTCCTAATCTTGATCAACCTTATGAATTGATGAAAGTAATTGTAATTCTGCCATAAGTGGTATATGATAGGATGGTCTTGTTCGAGATGGCAAGGCTTGATCTTGACTCTTCTCAAGTTCTTCTTTAGAAATTAACTCTAGTAACTTGGTAACTTGGGAAGAATCAAATATCGTACCAAATATAATCCAAGGTCTCAATAAAGAATGTTGTTGATCCATCCTCATTAGTCATAGCAAAGTAATTGGTAAACTATGGTTATTGATAAGCACTATCCATCAACATCATTTGTCCTTAAATTTTGGAATCTAATTTATCTCTCTAAGATTCTAAATAAGTAGAATATGGAGTGCCCAATAGAATTGTATGTTGAATTGATGGGAACATCTTCTTCAAATCAAGTTCATCTTCCAAAGATTCCTTTACACATCCATATTTTAAGAATTGATAGACACTACTTCCAACTTTTTCATTCAAGTCTCCATAAAGAAAAATTGGAATTAGATTAGTATATATTAAACTTTCTTCTATTTTCTTAATCAAGTATGCTTCTTGACATAGTCTAACATCTAAACATGTTGGTTTGGCAATTAAATGTGTATTGACTATGCATACACATCTTCCTAATGGAGAGAATTTTAGAATAACTACCAAGGCTATGTGATTTTTCTAAAATCTTAACTATTCTTTCTTTTCCATGATTGGAATTTCTGGAATTTCAAAAATCATATTTTCTAAACTCCATTCAAATATTTGTATCAATTCAAACTTTGCTTCTTTATAAAAGATCGCACAACCATCCATGTTGTGATTTCTGCAATATGCTAATCTGTATGGTTCAAAAGAAGAACTTTGGAATAATCATTTTGCTTATAAATACTTTTGTATCCCATCTTTTCCAAGTCTAGTTGGAATTGGTATAGAAATTCACATGAAAAGGCTTCTTGTAGGCATAAAACATCAGCATCTAAATCTTGTAACTTTGCTACAATGTATGAATATCAATATTCATGTCAATCCAAAGCCCATGGTGGACATAGTGGATTTTGTTTCTTGCTTTCTAAGGATCTTGCAAGCATGTTGTATGTTGCTGCTTTCATTCTCATTCTTGGATTCTCTTCTAGGTCATTTCTCTTCATGGATATCATACACCTTTTGAAAATAAGATTATGACTATCCATGTTGTTTAGTCATTTCTGTTGATTGCAGGATGGATTGATATACGTCTTCTTGACCATTTTTGTTCATCAACTAATTCTCCAACTACTCATCAATTGAACTGATACGAATACATCAACTAAGTAATTGATTTACCACATTATCTAATTTTAGCAATATATAACTACATCATCTACTTCTTAATCACCTTTCTACCTCCTTTAAGGACACTAACTCTAGCAGTGTAACTAATGACATGCCATAGAGATCTTAAGGCTATCTTCAAAGGTTATTTTCCCAAAAAGGCATGATTAGTTATCCTTATGTTGTCAATTTTTAAGGAATATTTTCATGATATCATCAAATTATTGGATACCCATATGATAAATCTAACCTCACCATTGAGTTCAAAAGGGTGAAAAATGTTGGAGATGACTATTCATATGCTGAAAATGGACATCGTATGCTCAAATTATGCTAAAAATAAACTTTTGAGGGTTTTAAGGTACTATATCAGGCAAAGGGTGAAAACTAATTTTTGGAGTTTCAATGGATTAATTTAACTTTACCATTATGTCCAAAAGGTTGAAATCTATAGGAAATAACTCTTCATTTGTTGAAAAAAGCTCCTGGAATCAAAAGTTATGGCTTCTAAGGTTGAGGACCTTTGGTACGAAAAATGAGACTTCCTAAGAGGTCACCCATCCTAGTTCTACTCAAGGTCAAATGCACTTAATTATAGAATCTTCATTCTTGTTATTACCAAGGAACTTAATTCCATCTTAAAAATTATTTCTATGCATTTTTCACTTAAATCAACGCATCGACGACAAGAATTTTGCATTTCTCGTTAATTGATAGAAATTTTAAAATTTCTATCGATTGTCAGAAAATTTCAAATTTCCTACTAATTGATAGAAAAATTCTTCTATCATTGGAGGCAAAGGTAGCTACTGGATAGGGATGGCAACAAGGTAGGGAATGCACACAAATGCAGCAACAAGCCCAGCAGGGACACACATGAAGTACCATGGCAGTGATAGTGCGCATCAACAATAGCTACACTAGGTAGCCCTTCCTAGGGCTCACATAGCCCTTCACAGGGCCTGTGTGGCCCATAGAAGGGTCTATGCAGCCCTTGCAAGTGCCAACGTAGTCCATCCAAGGAGGCAACTTTGTGCACAATTTTTCAGATTCTGGTACCAAAAAGTGAGTCATTATCAATTACGTTGGAGGATGCCAAGGGTGCCTATGATCGATAGCATTGTCAATGCTCGCAAAGCGCCAAGGGTGCTTATGATTCATGGTGCCAATGGTATCTACAAAGTACAAAGGATGCCTATGATCCATGGTGCCATCAATGCCTACAAAGCACTAGGGGTGCCTATGATTCACGGCATTGATAGTGTCTACGGAGCACCAGGGGTGCCTATGATCAACAACACCATTGATGTCTGTAGAGCACGAGAAGAGTACAAAGGGCCTGATGTAGGGAGGACACAATGAAACACATAGAAGGATGGTGAAGAGTAGTAGATGATGATGCAAGAGGGCACATAGAGTGGCAAATGACGAGTGACTATAAAACAACAAGTGTCAACAGCTTACAAAGTGATGGTTGGATGCATCATGACCACCCTTGCTACTAACCCTTAGGGTTGGCCATGGTGCTACATGGTTGGGCCTTGTGGCCTTATCACACGATGGCACTATAGGCCCTATCGATGCCTACAATAGGGCCAATCACAGCCCACCTAAAGGGTTTGCTTTCTTTATTTTTATAAATACATAAAAACATTATTTAGGATTGACGTCAAACCTGCAACCTTCCACTTTTTTCATTTTTTTATTAAATAAATAATTTAAATTTAAATTTTAAATTTTAAATTAAAAAAAAAACTCTCTTTTTTTTAATTTTTAAATTGCATGTAACTCGATAAACATTATATCTCCCAACCTGGAAGTCGGATTTCGACAGAATTGGTATCATTGAAATTGTCTCGACGACTACTATGCATTACACATAGTCTTAGGGTTTTAAAATGAAGTTGAATTTTCAAGATTTTTAAAACATTAAAGCTAGATTATTCTACCAAAATGACATTACCAAGTTGATATATAGAAGACATGATGAGTTATAAATGATGCTAAGTTACTTAGGATAGTGAGTTTAACACAACAAGATCAATTTTAGGTCATGGTTACTAACTTTTTTGGAGAGACTTAACAATGACCTTAATTAATTAACGTTTATAGTATTAAGATGGGTAAGAGTTACTTGGACCGATGTATCCTTGTCTTACCAACATCTTTTGCAATTGATGAATCTTACCAACATCTCTTGCAATTGATGAATCTTGATGAGGTGTAATTAGATGTTCATCAGTCAATGATATTCATGAAATAATTTTGTTGGTTGGTGAAATCTAAGTCTTTTTTAGGTGTCTAATCCATTGTTAATAAACTCACTGAAATGGCTTTTCTTCTGTTGTGGCTTCATGGTTCATCAGCAAGTTTATGTTATACTTGGCCCATGGTTCTAAATGATCCTTGGCTCATGGTTTGCTTTGATACCAATTGTGACATCCTGTTCTTGGATAGTGATGAGTCATCATTTGGGTGACTGCAATATCGCGTATGTGATGCCGCAATATCGCATCTGCGATATCGCAACCCAACCCACGATATCGCATACACGATATCGTGGCCTGTCTCCTCATCTATAAATAAGAGGTAGACAGATGAGTTAGAAATCATTAGAAAGTTGTTCAGTTTTAGTTTAAGTGTTTTTCATTTCTTTCTCTCAACCCTTTTCCTCTCTGCGTATGCCCACAGTGTGGTGAATGTAATTGTACGGCATCCTTTATTCAAGTGTGACATACTTGGACATGCACATAACCGAAAATAAAGATCAAGATTACTTCATCATTGTAGCATTCACTTAGATTAATCTTTTAATTAATTGTTATTTACTGCTTTCCTAGTTAATATCTTCTCACCCTTAAACTCATGTTAAACGTGGAATGAGTACGACTTGACTACGAGCATTTAAGTATGACTACTTGGTAACCCAGTAGCATAACTAGGATTTGCACTTGGTAATCCTAGTGGTAGTTGTGCATGAAGTCCAAGATGTGTACGGATAATTAAGGAACGGATGCTCATCGCACTTAGGCTAGATTAGATTTTCTCACCCTCGCTCTCCAAGATTAGTTAATATTGCTTTCCACTACCTTTAGGAGTAGCATTAGGTTAGAACATCATACACCTCACTCTAGACTAAACCATATGTGACAAAGCTAATACTAGTCCAGGTGGGAAGACAGCAAACTGTGACCTAAGGCTAACTGTCTAGATGCCAAAACTAGTCTATCTGTGGAGTTCAACCGAATCATGCATGTAACGCTCATATTCGTATGGTTGAGTGTAGGGGTACCTCGGCACTCATCATTGGCACCATTGCCGGGGACGGTGCTAGTTATCTAGATTAGTTATATCATACAAGGTCGCTATAAAGGACTTAACAATATATCTGTCAGAAAAAAATAATTATTAAAAGTCACATATAAATTCACACACAATTTCACAACTATGCCTCTCCTACAAGATGATAATAATGCCACACCTAGTGAGGAAGTTCATTGAAGAACCAACGAACTATATGATGATGAAGATTGGAGTACACAACCTGAAGTGGGGGTTTCTTATAAACATGAGTGAAAGCAACGTCATCTCAACACACAAAAGCATAACTTACCCGATGACGATGAACACCTACTGGCCACTACAAGCCTAACGCAAATACAAGAGGTTGTTTAAATCTCCCGTAGGCATCATAAAGAGAGTCGTCTACCCAAGCTCGATTTAAACAACTTTCCTAATTTTTCAGGAGGCTATGACTTAGATCCACATCAACATTTACAATCCTTCTATGATTCCTACACATGGAATAACATTGATAACGGGTGGCAAAAACTTAAGCTCTTCCCCATAACACTCGTTGGTCAAGCAAAAGTATGGTATAGATCGTTAAAACCAAATTCAATACAACGTTGGTCAACAATGGTAGAAGTCTTTAATGAAAAATATCAAACCTACACAAGAGTGTCAGCCTTGAGGAAACAAATCCAAGGATGGTAACAAGCACAACATGAACCCTTGGACATGGCCTTAGAAAGATATTATGCACTATTAAACAACTGTCTAGGCCATGGGTTTTCCGAGGAAAGGCTAATGTACCATATCATCGATGGGCTACGTAATACAACAAGAGAGACCTTAGGGATGTATGCCCAAGGTCAACTATATGAACTAAAAACCCATCAAGTCCAAGAGCTTATTAAGCAGGTAGTAAAAGAAGAAGGAGAAATGGCTAGATGGGAGAGTGTTGAAAAACATCAACGGGACCAAAATCTCAACTTAACAAAGGTCCATGATCATAAAAAGGAGAAATCAACCTATCACAAGGAGAAGAAACCATCTTTGCCAGTACAACAATCGTTAGAAGAATTTGAGGCAAAGATCAATAAGATGTTGAAATGGACATATCAAAAGTGTGGAGAATTTATTGATATTATTGGAGATAGAGTGTTGACAACCCAAGAAGCAGGACAAAGTATCAGTAGACAATCAGAAAGAAGGGATAAAGAAAATAAGAGCTCAACTGCCAATCATACGTCTGAATGTAACATATGCCTGTATGATCACCCCAAGGGCCAATGCCCAATCTTGTCACATTTAGATGAGCATTGGGGACATACGTTACATCTAGAGTTCGTACAGAGATATTGTGTTCGATCACAGTGGCAACAATCCCAGTCGTGGGGGAGACCACCACTAAACTGGAGACACCCTTCGTATCATCCGAACCCAAACGCTTATCTTGTTCAACATCCTGTTTCCCCAACTGGGCCAACATACTCTATCTCGCCATATTACCATTCTCCTCAATACTACCAGCCCATGCCTTCAACACAACCACCGCCTTATGTATCCTACACTTCTCCTCAATTTCAACATTCTCATTTTTTTCCTCCTTCTACGGCGCCAATGATGAGTGGCAAGGTACCCCTACACTCAACCATATGAAATGAGCGTAGCACGCATGATCCAGTCGAACTCCGTAGACTAAGTGCCTACACGCCCCATGGAACACTTGGGGTTAATCATTCGTTGTCTTCCCAAACTTACTTATGATTGTCATAGTGTATGGTTAAGTAAGTCCAAGGTATATGATTTTTATGGTCTTTTATGTTTTATCTCCTATGCTATTGAGGTGAAGGGTTGAGAAACTAATTACTAACTCTAACTAATGAACTAAGTCTAAATTACCTAGTTTCAGCATCCATTCCCACTTACCATACACACCCTGAACCGATGAAACCGTGGTTACCAAACGCTAATCATTGCTAGGATCCCACGCGTAATGCACATGCTCAAAGTGGTCGTACTGAGGCACTTAACTAGGAGGAAAGGGTTGAGAAAGCTAATCTAGCCTAAGTGTGATGAGCAACCGATTCCTTGATTATCCATACACATCCTGGTGCATGAATACCACTGGGATTACCAAACGCAAATCCTAGATACACCATTGGTTTACCAAGTAGTCACACTGAGATGCTCGTAACCAAGTCGTACTCATTCCACATTGCGATGAGCATCCATTCCTTGACTATCCATACACATCCTTAGATGCTCGTAATCAAGTCGTACTCATTCCGCATTACTAAGAGAAAGTAATAAATAACAATAAATAAAATCCTATTCCATGCACTGTAAGGTTTATCCAGGAAGTTTGTCTTTATTTCCGTACACAACTTGTGTTCAGGTACAAGGTTACTCGAATAAACATACATTCACTTTAGGACTCCTACTACGGGCACATGGAAAATACTCTATTTTTGGAGTGATCAAACTACCAAAGTTTCCCTACTTCTAGCCTAGGATGAGGAAACAAGGGAGAGCCACCTCTTATTTATAGATATGACGGCGCACCGTGATATTGCGTATGCGATACCGCAAGGGACGACGCGATATCGCATGGGATGCGATATTGTGATGGCCGCAATATCGCAGCCTATGTGAATCACATCTCATCAGCCACCAACTGTCCCTAAGGTGTCTGTACCACAGCAACAACCCACGAACATTACTTGTGCTACTACTTCCAACAGCAGTGAGTGACCTCAGCAACATCGAAGGCGCCCCTTCTTTAGAAATGACCCTAAGAAGGGACAACATAATTCCGAGGCCACTGCACCCTCCAACTCAACACAAGTCCAACCCTGTGGTGCACCCTTATCTTCAAACCCAACGCCTCATGTAACTTCATTAGGGTTACCAACTCACACTCCAACAACCACACAGCCCAATGAACACAGGAATGGAGAGCAACAACCTGATCCTTACATACCATCTAATGGTCCCAAATATCATAGTGGGTCAACTTGTTATCTAGGAACTACATCGTATAAATTGCCCCACTATGCTTGTTATAATCAAGTGTGTGAACCCCGATGAGGTAAGTATGACTGGGCCCCAATATTTCCAACATGCAAGGATCTTTATCTTCCATTTATTAATCCTTGCCATCTTCAACCGATTAGTTATGGGGGATATCCCCCATTTTAATAACAAGCAGGATTAATAACCAATTTTTATTTTCTTTAATTTAACAGCCTTTTGTTTTCCAGTTTTTCATTTTTCAATTTCTTGTTTTATCTTTTTACCTTTTTTTCTTTTTTTCCTTTTACGTTTTTTGTAAGTAATCTCGTCTATGAATAAAACACTCACGTGGATAGTTGGTTGAGGTGTGTTCTATGTTGTCAAGTCTCAAACAATAAATTATTTGGACAGTGAGCCCATTACACCCACTCATCCATTCTACAAATAATAGGTTCTGTTCGAGGGTACAGTGATATTCTTGACATTATTAAAACTTAAAATTAATTTTGTGTTCATTGTACCCAGAATGAAGAAGGATGGGCCAAGAGGGAATGATTAGGGTGTGACATCAAGGGGACTTGCGAATTCTCTTTGTTGACGTCTGTGGGAGTTATCATGCAATGTGGTCATACTAAGATCCTTGTAGATCTAATGAAAATGGGAGTAAGAGTAATCAAAAGGGCACTCAAAAATTCAATGTTGTGCTAGGGGATCCCACTGGAAAGACAAGCACCCATGCCTGAAGGTTGGCAGCTTCCCTAGATTCAGTACTCAAAAAGAGAAAAAAAAAGAAAAAAAGAAGGAAGTGCCACAAAACAAAATTCACTCCTCCCTTGAATAAAACACCAAGTGATCGTACACCTTGTTGTTATGGTACTCTCGTAGTTGCTAATCATGGGATGAAACAATGCGATGTCACTAATTAGAAGAATGGACTTGGTCCTGATCTTGAAACAACAGGTTAATGACACGTTAATCATGCTGTACACGTAGGATTCACTGTGCCTTGGGTCAGTTACCTCATGTCCCAATCTCTACAATCCCATTCTCTAGTTCATCTCATCTCACTATTCATGTAATTGTAGCTCATGTCGTGTGTAACATAGAATTCTTACCTCATTCCGATGATATTTACATGTGTGTGTTTTGTGGAATTAGTGTGGATTACATTTAACCCTTCTAGTACCCATGGACACTTTAAGTGTGGTTACACAAGGGTATTATAGGTTGAAACCTACTTTAGGGAGGACCCACTTGTGTAATTTTTTGTAATCTTCACTTATGACATAACTCACACCCACCATTTCTTACCCTCAGCATAATTTTCAATGATCTTCTTTCCTTATTATTATCCCTCTGAATCAACGTTCCTATGTACCATCACATAACCTTTTTCTCTACCACCACGGATCATTATTGATAAAGCCCACAGATCCTTATTCGTGCCTTCTAAACCATCTAATTACCCTAGAACCCTTTAACACCTACCACGTGTCCTAGTTTTCCATTTTTAATTCCAGAAAAATCTTCAAAATTAGGCATTTTTGTTGTTGTGCCTCATATTACTAGGGTCGTGATATCATGTACGAGATATTGCGGCCAACGCGATATAGTGTACACGATATCGCATCCCATCAACCTCTAAATAGGTGACACCCCCCCCCCCCCCCCCCCCCCCCCCCCCCCCCCCCCCCCCCCCCCCCCCCCCCCCCCCCCCCCCCCCCCCCCCCCCCCCACCNGACACCTTTGCTTTTCAACCTCGATCTCGCTCACTGGTACTCTGATTTCAATTCTGTTTGAACCTGCTTGAACCCAGAGTGTTCAGCTTAGTCGTGGGGGAGGGACACCTACCGAATAGCACCTAACTTTTTTGGAATTTATCATCGCCCAAAGGATATCATTAAGGTAATTAGTTGTAATTAAGAATGAAATGTGCCAAAAAAATCATTTAACCCTTTAGGTACACCGGGAGATTACAATTGAAAAAACCACCTTAGTGAAATGGACTCATTATTACAATCTTTCAGGCAATATCACACGAAGATAAACAAATCAATTAATTAAAGTGAGCAGTAAGGTATAACTTAATTCCAAAAAAATAACCCTACTAACGCTTGGCCCCGTGTGATTGTAGATGGCCTCGAAACGTGGACAAAAGGAAGGTCCTACTCAAGGTGGAAGCAAACGATCCAGGAGAGGTGGAAGGCAAGATCCTGCCAGATAACATACAGAACAAGAGGAGCAATTGTTCAGTATTCATCAAGAGGACCCTCCTACCGTACAGTCCAGGTAGGCAGAAGGAGGAGCTACTGCTGCACCTGAACAGGTACAACATCTCACGTTGCCCCAAGATTGTGTTCAAGCCATCCATGAAAAGTCCACATTCGCTGCAGTGATTATGGAGTCAAACTTTGCATCTTATGTAGAGTTCGCTCCTGAGGCTATTATGGATCACCTCAAAAGATCTCCCTTATGGCCTGTCCTCTCTGAAAGCGATGCCTGGTACCTAGGAAAGATGTACCAATTCTGACACAGTAGGGAGCAAGGCACCACTGTCAATATTTGTGGTGTGATAGTTGATTTCTCCACGCAGGCCATTTCGAAAGTGTTAAACCTTCTGAATACAGGGCTAAAAGTTTCTCAGTTATCCACCTATTCTGACCCTAATGTGTGACGGGATTGATTGGAAAGGACGTATGGCAGAGATAAAACATTTGGTGAGTTGACGACAAAAGAGAGGATCTACTTTAAAATTGGAACATATCACCTCTTCCCCATGAAGGGCTTAACAAGGATATTAACGTATGCGGTGAGAGGATGTGTAGTGTTGATGGGAAAGGTTAACGCTAACCTGCCCCATCTATATTTAACGAAGATCCTAAGGAGGTTAGAGGAACGGAAGATAGGGAAGATGGTGTTGCCTTTCCCTTGTCTTATTAGAAAGCTTTGCCGACATGCTGGTATTAGGGGGCATACCAATGATGTCCTCTAAAAAGCCCAAAATGCTTCTTATGCTAAATTGTTAAAGCCACCAACCGCAAGGCAAATTACTGCTGAGACGCTGGGACTAGAAGAAGAAGAAGAACAGATGGCTGGACCAACTACAACTCAACTTGTAGGACCTAGCCAGCCTCTAAGCACAAGACCCAGTCAACAATAGGAAGCAGGGCCTAGCACAGGCCAGGATTAGCAGCCACCGCAAGACTACAGACCGTTGATGAGCCATCTTAGGGCCATCGCTGAGACGGTCAGTTAGGGGAGTTGTGATGATGCAAATCTCTTCCGCATCATTGATGATGCCATTCAGCCCACTATTTCTTTGGATTGCACAAGGGGGGAAGTATCTATTCATACAGGAGGAGGGGGAAGTGTTTGGTCACAACAGATCTCGGGAAACGCGGTATCTTTTCAAATAATTAGAGACTGGTGAAGGGTCCACTGTGGTGGTCATGCAACACCAAGGTGCCACGGGAGTCACAGATGTGATCACAGACCACATCAAAGAATCATACAATGTACTTGTTGTGCTACCGGCAGATCTGACAGGAGCACGGGATTCTCAAATTTTGGCCGGAACCTCAATGACTCCTGTGGAACATGAGGATGCACTTGATCGATTGCTACAAATAGGACAAGTAATGATGTCCTTGTTTGACATCCATTAGGATGTTACGACAATTCAGTAAGACCTCATTTCCACAAAGGAGAAGCTGGTCTTAATAGAAATGAGGGCCGAGCATGTTGAAGCTAAAGTGCAGAAATTACAAGAGCAGCTTGTGGCCCTACAGGCAGCACAACGAGAGCCTCTGCAATTCGTTCCCGCAAACCAACTAGATAATTTCAGAATTGAGCAACTAACTAAGCTAATCATGGAGAATAAAAAGGTGGCTAATGAAAATGAGAAGGCTGTTTGGGATGCCTCAGCTGCACAGGCGCAAACTCATGCACATCTCAAAACACTCAACGCCTTACAGGAAGAAAATAAACAACTCGTTACCAACAACCTTCGGTTGACCACTGTGGAAAAGCAAAAGAATGTTCTCGAGGAACACTTTCATCAATTGCAAAAACAATTCATCTGGGTCAACAAAGACATAAGTCGTTTAGCCAGGAAGAATAGAACCCTCTCAATGGAGGAGGTACGCACAATTCGCCAAAAGATAGCTATTGAAATAAGCGCGTGATAAAATGAGGATAAATGACATGAAAAGTTGAAGGAGCACTTCCAAGATCAGGTGGGGATGTACAAATAGATTCTTGAGAAGGAGATCCATACAGCCAAGGCCCATATCAACACTATCAATGCTCAACACATTGAATGGCGAGCCATATTGGACACATATGCTTTTTCCCACCAAGCGGAAGTTAAGAACAGGGATCTGCAAATTCAGGATCTAACAGAATACATGGAGTTGGCAAACCTATGCTATGCCAACCTTGCCATGTTAATAGCAGGGCACCCGAGGACAGAGCTCAAGCAATAAGTAGTAACCACCTATGTTAAATACAAAGAAGAATTTGCAGAACGTAAGAAGTTGTTGGAAAAACTGGAGATTGCAAATTCTAAACTTGAGGTGGTGAAAGCAAGCTACCAATGCCAAAAAGGTATCACAGTAGATTTGGCTCGACAGCTAGCGGATTTCCAAGAATACAAAGATAAAGCCAAAGCCTACGAAGAGGAACGTCGGGTGTTTGTGGCTTGGTATGTCAAGGCCAATCAAATGTTTTTGCAACTATCCTGTCCATGGGAGGTGCCGACTCCGTCAAATATCGAAACATTAGCATGGATGGCACAAGACCCTTGGACCGAAGAGGAGAAGCTCTAGGCCATACTTCAACACCATCGAGTCTCAAAGCCTGAAGCACAAGATAAAGGGAAAGCACCAATGGAGGAGCCACCACCACTAAGAACTACATGAGTTCCATAAATTTTGTAGTTGTAGCACATTCTTTGTGTTGTGTCTTTGTTTTCTTTTCATTCCACACTACAACATAATCCCATTTTCACCATCCAATAATCCCATTCCTATCCACTATGTAATCACTGTAACTCGAGGACGAGTTTTCATTCAGTCGTGGGGGTATGATGAGTCGTCATTTGGGCGACCGCGATATCGTAGCCCAACCCTCGATATCGCATACGCAATATCATGACCTGTCTCCTCAATTATAAATAAGAGGTAGATAAATGAGTTAGAAATCATTAGAAAGTTAGTTAGTTTTAGTTTAAGTGTTTTTCATTTCTTTCTCTCAACCCTTTTCCTCTCCATGTATGCCCGCAACGTGGTGAATGTAATTGTACAACATCCTTTATTCGAGTGTGACGTACTTGGACATGCACATGACCAAAAATAAAGATTGAGATTACTTCATCATTGCAACATTCACTTAGATTAATCATTTAATTAATTATTATTTACTACTTTCCTAGTTAATATCTTCTCACCCTTAAACTCATGTTAAATGCAGAATGAGTACAACTTGACTACCAGCATTTAAGTGTGACTACTTGGTAACCCAGTAGCGTACCCAGGATCTGCGCTTGGTAATCCCAATGGTAGTCATGCACAAAGTCCAAGATGTGTACGGATAATCAAGGAACGGATGCTCATCGCACTTAGGCTAGATTAGATTCTCTCACCCTCTCTCTCCTAGATTAGTTAATATTACTTTCCACTACCTTCAGGAGTAGCATTAGGTTAGAAACCCATCATACACCTCACTCTGGACTAAACCATACGTGACAAAGCTAATACTAGTCCAGGTGGGAAGACAATGAACTGTGACCTAAGGCTAATTGTCTAGATGCCACAACTAGTCTATCTGCGGAGTTCGACTGGATCGTGCATGTAATGCTTGTATTCGTATGTTTGAGTGTAGGGGTACCTCGGCACTCATCAGATATCATGGAAAACATCAAATATACATTATATTAAACATTATGCATAAGAAGATAATATACTAAATATCAAATATATGTAACATTTGACATTATGTGTAAAAGAAATACCAAATAAGGTGCAGAAAGAGAAAGAAAAGAATGCTTTATTAATACGAAGTAGAGTATCTAGATCATGCTTTGAGAGTATTCCTTGGCATTTTCTTCCTTTGACATCTATTGCTTAGAGGCAATCTATCACTGTTACCATGGTTAGGCCTATAACCCGACCAAAATAGATGTTTAGTCCACTTCCTATCCTGCTTCACCTGGCTCCTGTGACTTGTCTATACTAGCTCTGCCACTCCATGCTTGGCATGACCTCTAAGCCCAGGTATAAATTCCTTAGGTCAAATCCCAAAAGATTACCTCAAGAGACACATCTGTTATTACAATGCACCCTTTTAAGTCTCAATTACAACTACCATTTTGGTCTTATTATGATAACAATAATCATTTGTTATGATAAAGAAACACCATCTTCATTAAGCAATAGCATCATTTGGGAATGAAAATGTGACATTCAAAGTTGAAATGAGGTTGAAGACAAAGAGTTTTATCCCTTTTAAATTCATCATCATAGTTATTTAAGATAAGGCTTTAATTGGAGGAGCTTCATCTTTTAAGGTTAGTGCTAGAGAAACTACATCCAATGTGGGAGTAGTTGATGTAATGATAGAGGTAGGAGGATTTCCGTTTAATGTTTCCTAAAAGATGATGTTTTTATTTTGAATAGTTGTTTATTACTTCTTTCTTCTTTTCTTTGTCATTCAACACTACTTTCTTTTGATCTTTGGTGAAAATCTTAATAAGTAGTTTAGGAGTAGGAGAAAGGAGTGGTTCTTGCAACTTTGATAGTAAACAATGGAAAAAATATGGAGAAACAACATAGGGGGATACTCATTAAGACAAAATGGAGTAGTTCAAGATGACTAATTCCTTTAGGTAGATGGAGGATAGCTAAATGTGAGGTTTGAACATGTGGTAGCTTTATCATATTGGGGATTCATATCAATGATAAATAAATCCTTGCATATACTTCGGTTTGTGCAAGTATTATGATTTTTTGTAGGATGGTTAAGGATAAAGGATTTTTTTGGAATTTGATAGATCCTAGTAAGTAGATTATTGAGGATTATTCTAAAAGAATACTACTTGAATAACAAAGGAAGTTTTAGAATGGTTACCTTTGAGCTCTGAACGTAAGGCCAAATTCTTCTTGATTGGATTTTGACTGGATCTTGAAAAATATACATGTCTTGGTTGCTAGGATACACTGGTGTGTTGAAAATAAATTTTCCTTTTTCCACCAGCATTAAGACCTCATCTTTGAGGGTGTTGTAGTTGTTAGTATCATGCTTCATAACTTCCTAGTAATAGTTGAAGTTGTCAGAATTATACAACTTTGGTACAGGTGGATTTTCTTCCATCCATTATGAAGGATTAGTGGCCAAAGCATATAAATATCTAAATCATTTCCTAGTCTATTCCTAGATCTACTTCAACGTTATTGCCCCTCTTTTAGTAGCATGTTATATAATTGTATGTAGATCATTAGAAATTTATAGTATTTGGACTTGTTCTTGGATGGTCTCCTTTCTTAGCCTCCATTTGATGAATATTATCTTTTAACATTAGGCTTTGAATTTATTCTCTTATTCCCTTCATTTTTGGATGATGATCTTGTTAAAGATTGATTCACCAAGACCACCATTTTTCCCACATTCTAAGATGCTTTTTCCTTACTAGTTGCTTTATTGGTCTTATCATGGAAGTTCATCCATTTTAGATCATTACTTTGAATTGTCACTTTATTGATATTTTTGGTAGAATTAATGCCATCATGGAGGCTACATGGCTTAGGATATACTAGCTTGCCTCTAATGTAATTATTGATAGTTCCCTTAAAATATCCAAAAATTAATCATCAGGTAGTGGATGAGCAAGCTTCATCATTACTAATGTCCAACTAGAGATGAACTTGGAGATAGACTTGTTGGAATCATGTTTGAAGATAAAGAGATTTTATAATGTGCCACCTCTACTGACATTATATTTGAATCACCCCATAGAGGTTGTGAAAAGTTGTTTCAAGGAAGTAATAGATCTATGTAGAATAATATTATACCATTCAAGAGCTTTGTTTATTAGTGAGTTTGAAAAGCTCCTTATAATGGTATGAGAATAACTAGTCCACAACATATACTCATTATAGAATGTGATAACATGGTTGGTAGGATCAGATTTCCCATTATATTTAGTGAAATTTAGTAATAAAACCCCTTTATGAACTTGGACAAGTGGGATCAATTAACTAATAGGATCAATAGGGAGATGGGTAATATAAACTATAAGACTCTTCCATGTAATGTTGTGGCTTGATAAGTTTTGTTCGCATTAGTTTGTAAATGGGATGATAGATCTTTGAGTAGTACCATGAGGTTGTGAGGTACACTATGAATAGATAACATAGTAGAATTTCTCATAATGAAATTGTGGATTGTTAACACAATATAAGAAGATGTAACAATAGGTAAGAAAATTGACTGAGGAACATTCCCACAAGGCATTTGAAAGATAGTCGGATCAAACGATTAGACATGAACAATATCCCACGATTTGAAGGGGGATACAATGCTGATCCGCAAAATCATTTACAAGCATTCCACGATGCCTGTGCCTTGCAGAATTTAGACAGTGAGTGGAAAAAACTTAAGTTGTTCCCAAGGACACTCACCAAGAAAGTAGAGAGCTGGTACTAGTCCTTAGAACTGGAAACCATCAAGAGGTGGAGTACGATGCTAGAACTGTTCAACGAGAAGTATCAAACGTACTC
>MNCI01012628.1:916968-1004117 GCA_015680685.1 Gnetum montanum
AAGAGTACAACCATGATCCCTCCCTTCGAAAGAAGGGAGTGAAATTTTGTGATGAAGAGGATGAGTCACCAATCGAAGAGTTGGTGAATCGGAAAACATTGCCGATCCAAAAATTAACAACTGAGGTATTGGCCAAAGTAGACCAAATGTGAGATTCCTTAGACTTAAGAATTGAAATAGTCTTGAAAATTGTAGAAGAGTCTAAGGTTGAACAAAGTAGTGACAAAGGTAAGAAAAAGTGGAGAGATTTAGGCCCTACACATAACAAGGGTAAGGGAAAAATCACTAACCCCGATGTGGCTATGGATTTTGACATAGACAATGATAATGGATGTGGGGTCTGCTACTATGAACATCCTAAGGGATGTTGCCCAATTATCTCACATCTGCAGGAGTCTGGGGTGTATGCACTTAATCCAAGACTTAACCAACAGCAAACACCCCGAAGGTTACCTTATCCACAAGGCAACCTAAGGCAGTTCCACCAACCACTAATGTATTATCCAAGTGGAACTCCACCACCACCCATCGAACAGCATCAGCAGTGGCAATACCCACAGTCATGGGGGATGCCATCGTCGAAATAACAGTAACCTTACCGGTTGCCTAATCCTTATGGTTATTATGGGCAGCAGCTGATTTCCCCAGGTGACTCTATGGGTCACATAAACCCTCCACGTTACTACCAAGTTCAAGAGTATTTTAGGACTCCTTCTCCTTCGGGAAACGCTCCATACCCACACTATCCTCCAAATCCATCCGCATCTCTTGCGCCAGTAGCCCCACCGCCAACCGCTCCAACAAAGCCTAGAGTAAATCCCACTCAACCGTGACAACCCAACACTGCGAGGGCTCCCAATCCTCCAATATCAGTTGGTTATAATAATCATACACCAAAAAGACCCTTCCTTAGGACCAACAATCCAACCAAGCCTTCGCTTTCACAAGCGGTTGAGCATCCTAACACCCCATACCAAATAAGGTTTCGGGAAACCCTTTGATAGAGAAATCGCGTCCAATGCATACAGTTATGTTAACACATACAGTAACTGACTGGATCAAGGTTAGCCACCTTCCAAAGAAATTATCGGATCTGAGAGTCCCCTTAGTTTACCTCCAAGTCGCTAGGAATGAACCCCATAAGGCTCTCCTCGACTCAGGTTCCAGGTTCAACTTAATCTCACAAGAACTGTATAAAACCTGGAACCTACCTCCACTCAAGAAGAGCAATGTTTGCCTAGAGCTGGCTGACCAATCCATCACTGTTCCTTTGGGATAAGTTGAGGACATTGTTACCACTATCAGTGGATGGTCATATCCAGTCAATTTCCTAGTGATCCAAATAAACAATAACAAAGGGGAGTTCCCAATTATAATGGGAATGGCATGGCTGAATACAATTGACGCACGCTTAGGAATTCGCAACCTTTCCCTAGAAATATCCAAGATAACTACTTTTGGAAAAATTGAGAGGAAAAGAGTTCCATGCATCACATATAGTGACACAGGGTGTCATTGCGTGCAGAAATCATGGGTGATGCAAAGTTTAACATTTCCTACATGTGATCGGTGTGCACGGGATATTGATATACAAAAGTGCCTATATGCGACAGCCACCCAACAAGAAAACTCCCTGTGGCTAATGGCTGATAAAGAGAACAACTCGACAGCCTACATGGAACTAGCTAAGGGAATAACTAGTGCTTACATTGAAAGCGCAGACATATTAGAGCAAGTCCGTTGCCAACTTCCAGCCCTCAACTCTGAAAATATTAATTGGGGCAAGTTGGAGATTCCTGAGGAGTTTAAACAAGAGCCCCTAGATTTAAAACTGTTGCCCACAGGTTTGGAATACGTGACCCTTAAAAACGGAAAACCGGTGATCATCAACGTAGAGCTCGCACCTAAGCAAAAAGAAAGTTTGCTAAGGGTGATAAACAAGTGGTCAACAACCTTTGCTTGGTCATGCCCTGAACTAACCGGAATAGATCCTAGGATATGCTAGCATAAGATTTACATAGACCCCTCTATGAAGCCTCGCAAGCAACCCCAGAGGCGATTGAACCCGAAACTAAAACAAATAGTGAAAGAGGAGCTAGAACAGCTTCTCAAGGCAGGGTTCATTTACCCTATTGCTAATAGCGAATGGGTTAGCCCTCTTGTTATAGTACCAAAGAAAGGAGGTAAATGGAGGGTATGTATAGATTTTAGGCTATTAAATATGGCGACATTCAAAGATCACTTTCCACTACCATTTGTTGACCAAGTCTTAGACACTATAGCAGGGCATCACTATTATAGTTTTCTGGATGGATATAGTGGGTACAACCAAATACGAATTGCGCTAGAAGACAAAGCCAAAACAACGTTCACCAGTCCTTGGGGAACGTTTGCGTACAAACAAATGCCTTTTGGCTTATGTAATGCACCTGCCACGTTCCAACGATTAGTTCTAAGCATCTTTCAACAGCAAATAGGTAACGGAGTAGAAGTCTTCATGGACGACTTCTCCACTTATGGGACGAGTTTTGATCAAGCCCTCGACCGATTAGAGCAAGTATTGAAACGATGTGTTGAAACCAACCTCAAGCTCAACTGGTAGAAGAGCCATTTGATGGTTCAAGAGGGCGTTGTACTGGGGCACAAAATTTTACAATCAAGAATTGAGGTGGACCCAGAAAAAATTAAAGTCATTCAAGGAATTACCCGACAGCCGGAAACCGTTAAAGACATTAGGTCGTTCCTTGGACACACTAGCTACTACAGGAGGTTTGTCGCGAACTTCTCCAAAGTTGCCAAGCTGTTGGTAGAATTAACAAAAAAGGATGCACCATTCGAATGGACCAGGGAATGCGAACAAGCATTCCAAACTCTCAAACAAAGGCTTATGGAAACCCCTATTCTACAAGCCCCTGACTGGTCTAGGCCATTCCATATCATGACCGATGCATCTAATTATGCCTTAGGAGCTGTACTGACACAACTAGATGAACAAAAACGACCTTATTACATCCATTGTGCCAGTAAGAGTATCATCAGTTGACAACTTAACTACACGACTACAAAAAAAGAATTAATGGCTGTAGTGTTTGCACTGGATAAATTTAGACACTATGTATTGGGTTACAAGGTATACGTCCATACAGATCATAGTGCAATTAGATTCCTTATGAACAAACCAACGGTTAGCCCACATATCATACGTTGGCTGGTAATTCTTCAGGAGTTCGATTTAACAATTGTAGACAGTAAAGGCACCGAGAACATAGTCGCCGATCACCTATCTCAGTTGCGTTGGGACAACAAAGAGGATGAATATGCAATATCAGACCATTTTCCTGATGAAACCCTCTTTGCTAGTGCAATAAATAATCAACCCACAGAAATCAATTGGTATAGTTGCATTCTCACTTATCTCACTTCACAACAAATACCACAGGGGTGGGACTTTAGGAAGAAACAATAGTTTCTTCACAAAACCAAGTACTTCATGGAAATCAAGGGACAACTTTATAAAGTCTGTCCTAATGGCTTGGTTCGATGGTGTGTGCCCAATCAAAATCAATTGAAAGTTCTCCAGGATGCTCATGAGGGCCCTTGTGGGGATCATTATGCCAGGAGACGAATGGCCACTAAGGTCCTACTTGCAGGATATTATTGGCCAACACTATTTCGGGACACCCATCATTTCGCCCAATCCTGTGAACGATGTCAACATGATGGTGGAATGACTACTAGAATGGAGGGTTCGCAACAATGGATTCAACCTTTAGAACCCTTCGATATATGGGGAATAGATTTTATGGGACCGATTATACCAATGTCCAACGGAAAGGCATATATAATTGTTGCTGTTGATTACTTAACCAAATGGGCTGAAGCAGTAGCTGTAATAGACTGCACATCATCTACAGTCGCATGATTTATACAACAAAAAATTGTTAACAGGTTTGGTGTTCCACGTGCACTTATTTCTGATAATGGGACACACTTTACAGGTGCAACCTTTCGCAAAATGATGCAACGCTTAGGGGTTGAGCATAAATTGACCACACCTTACCACCCCCAAGCCAATGGTCAAGCCAAAGTTACTAATCGGGAGATTACAAGAATATTAACACGAACAATTAGCAAATTTAGGCGAGACTGGAGCATGAAACTAAATGATGCTCTTTGGGCATATCGTTCTACTTGGAAGCTCCCTACAAGGTATTCTCCCTATGAGCTAGTGTATGGGAAACTTCCAAAACTCCCCATACAGAATGAGCTCCGTACATTATCCATGGCTTGAGAACTTCACTTGGATCTCGACCTAGCACAAAAACAACGGTTAGCAACTTTGAATGTGTTAGATGAGAATAGATTGGTTGCACTATCGTTAAATGAGTTGCACAAGGCACACAGTAAACAACATCATGACTTACGGATCTGAAGGTTTAGGTACCAACTAGGAGATAAGGTCCTTTACTAGCCCCCCACACATGTACCCCAACGTACAAAGTTTCAAACCTTGTGGGAAGGGCCTTATATTATTCATACTACCTTCCCCTTTGGGGCCATGATGATCTATAAGCCTGACAACCCGGACAAAAGGTTATTGGTTAATGTGCAACAAACAAAACCTTTCCATGAATCTGCAACAGCCAGTACAAGTTACAACTCCACCAACGGTCAACCTCGCTCGTTATTTCGAATCTCTCCCTTACAACTCAGTCATGGGGGAGATGGCCACTATGCTAATCATATGGGGCCCTCAGTTCTTTTAAGTTTTTGTTTTACACATTTTTGTTTTACAATGTTTTTTTCTTACACGATTTTGTTTTTCAAATTTCTTTAATTTTTCTAGTTTTTGTTTTACATCATCGTTATACTTTTCCACTTTGTGTGTGTATGTGTGTGATCCACCCTGTAAGTTTGTCCCATAATAAGTGTTCAGTATGATGGTATGAATTGTTTTCATCTCGATTGCTAATGTTTGGTTTTTACCTTTAAGTCCCAATGTTGATACTAAGATATGTTTCTTTTGATATGGCAGGCAATGAGATCACTTCATCCATCCCTCCACCAGTTTCTATGGTTTCTCTCAGCTTGGAAATGTACAGTCCCCTTCTTAATAAGAACTTTAACGAATCAGTGACTGGGTATTTCTCAAACTAAGGAAGGACTCACGGATTGCAAAGGGTGTGACTTCAAGGGAACTTGATGCTTTTGTGTTGGTCATTCTCTTGAGCGCTTGGATGTTTTCTTCTTGAGTTTTCTTACCGTTCCGATGTTACCCAATTATCGGAAGCTGAGACAATAAAAATAAGAAATATTTGCATGGTGTGGTTCTCACGCATAAAAACACAAAATGAAAAAAAAAACGAAAAGTGAGAATTCAAAGCACATCCTTTAGATGAAATAAAATTTGGGCTACAAGCACTAGTTATGGAACCAAAAGTATTCCCTCTAACTAAAGCCCTTCTCGCTTCCCATTTTCTTATTTTTTTCGTCGAAATGGTGGTGGCTCTTGGGAGATGCATTATTGTTATCCAAGTGGATGGTTTAGCCGAATGCATTGATGCGAAGTCACTGAAAGTGGTTAGTTTGAGGCCAGAGTTGAAATGAGACTTGCCAAGTCACATTAATCATAAAACACACAAGGGGCTATACACCACCTTGTCCTTGGGATTCCATTCCATTCTATTCTCTCCATCCTTCTCTCCATTATTCACCTCATTACTGGTTGTATCATTAGTGTATATATTTTGGTTGATACATTGTTTTCTTTTTGGTAAATTCTTGCGATTAAGACTTTAACTCTTATTCCAAATGACATTCCCAGAGCCTACGAACTCTTTGAATATGGGATTGCTAGGGCATTAAGGGCATGAGCCTACTTTGGGGAGGACCCACTGTCGTTCCTATTTGGTGCATTAGTTAACTTCTTTTCCCTAACAATTTTGCAATTAATTTCATTTTGTTCATTTTCATCTGGACATCTGTTTCATCGATGCCATAGTTGTCTCTTTTTGTCTCTCTTTCTTACTCCTTTTCTTTCTCCATTCTAACGCTACCGGAGCTTCACGATTAGTCATGGGGGTACGAGGCCTGATTTTTCGATTTTCTCCTAGCCCCGAAATTTTTTATTTTCTTCCTAATCCCTACACCTTCAGTAGTCATCAGTAACATATTCCCATATCCATATCAGCCATACCACAACCCAGCCAATGGACTTACACTGCAGCAAGGTATCAACTACATTGAGATTCATTTACCTTTGCTAATTAAGATTGTGTTGTGTGTGTAGATGGTAATCATATAACCAACGGATTGGATCTGGAGCTGGAGAAAACACTTGGAATGGAGCAGTACTGGAAGCAGCTATGCAAGGAGCAAGATGGATAGCACGCTTACCGAAGAACAACGAAAAGTGCAATCTTGGCGTTGGCAGCAGCAACACTTCTTTCTATCTCTCTCTCTTTCTCTCAAGCTGCCAACAAAGGCCTGATGTCATTGTAATAAGGTGTTCATCCTTGTTGTCATGAACATCAGTTTTGTAAAGTCTTGTAATAATGATCCATTCACGTGTCATCCCATTAGTTCCATTTTCCTCAATAATTCCATACCTTCCCGATATTATTGTAAGGAACTCAAGGATGAGTTTTCATTCAGTCATGGGGGTATGATGAGACGTGATATCGTCACGATATCGCATCCCATGCGCGATATCGCATCGTCCCCTGCGACATCGCGTACGCGATATCGTGGTCCGCCGCCAAATCTATAAATAAGAGGCGGCACTCCCCTTATTTCCCATCCTAGGCTTAAAGTAGGGAAACTCTAGCAGTTTGATCACTCCAGAGATAGAATATTTTCCATGTGCCCATAGTAGGAGTCCCCAAGTGAACGGATCTTTATTCGAGCAGCTTTGTACCTGAACGCAAGTTGTGTACGGCAATAAAGACGAGCTCTATGGATAAACCTTGCAGTGCATGGAATAGGTTTATTACATGTTATTTCCTACCTGTTATTTATTACCTACATTAGCCCGACATGAGTACAACTTGGTTACGAGCATTGACGAATGTGTACGGCTAACCAAGGAATCGGCTACTCATCGTGATTAGATTCTCTCACCCTCAACTCCTAGAACGCGAGATGAGTACGACTTGATTACAAGTATCTACGGGTGTGTATGGCTAGTCAAGGAATCGGCTACTCATCACGTTTAGGCTAGTTAAGTGCCTCAGTACGACCACTTCGAGCACGTGCGTTACGTGCGGTGATCCCAGTAACGATTAGCATTTGGTAGCCATAGTTGCATAGTTCAGGGTGTGTACAGTAAGTGGGAACGGATGCTGACGCTAGTTAATTTAGACTTAGGTCCTTAGTTAGAGTTAGTTAGTTCTTTCAACCCTTCACCTCATAGCATAGGAGAAAAACCATAAAAGATATAAAAATCATATACCTCAGACTTACTTAACCATACACCATGACAACAACAAGTAAGTTTGGGAAGACAACAAATGATTAACCCAAAGTGTTCCATGGGGCGTTTAGGCATTTAGTCTGCAGAGTTTGACCGAATCGCGTGTGCTATGCTCATTTCGTATGGTTGAGTGTAGGGGTACCTCGCCACTCATCAGAGAGCATTATTGGATGCTTTCAAACTTCTACCAAAAGTAGCAGTAATAGCAGGTCAACCTCAGTTGCCTCTACTGCCACCAACGTTAGAATTGGGTAAAGGACCTTCAATGCCATAGGAGCTTTCACCTATAGGCACTATTTGAGAATTCACCCTATCTTTGGCAACTCAGCAACACCTAATGAAAGTTTTGTAAAGTGTCCAATTTTGTTGTAAAGGACACTAATTTTTGTAATCTCGTACAATTTGACACTTAGAGTTAGTGGAGTTAGTTAGTTAGTCAATTAGTTTTTTTAGTAATTAATAAATTCCATACTTCCCCAAATTTTGTAAGAAGCTCGATCCTACTTTTATTCACTCGAGGATGAGTTTTCAATCAGTCGTGGGGGTATGATGAATTGTAAAAAGACATGCTGCATTGATGGACATGCATTGACATATGTAGATGTATCCCTATCAACGCAGATGTAGGCAAAGCCTATATAAATGCGATCACCACTCGCATTTATGACATCTGAAGTTAGTAGCATAGTGAAGGCCTTGCAATTTAGTTTTTCCAAAGTTGGAATATTTTCCCTGAGTGCCCACAGTATAAATTAAAGAGATTGTATGAAGCTTTATTTGAATGTCATGTACTTGAATGCATTGGCGTAAACAACAATAAAGTCGAGATTTTTGATATTCATTGCAACCCTTGGATTAATTTAATCTTTCCTATTTGCACTTTGCTTTTAATGCACTTTGCTTTCATGATTTTACTTAGTTAATATACTTGATATTATATATATAAGTATGACCACTTCAAGTATAATGTATTGTAGTTGGTATCCCAATAGTGGATATTTGGTATGCCTAGTAATGTCCACTTGATAACCCAGTAGTATTGATATAAGTTCAGAATGTGTGAATGATTACTTATGTTAGGATACTTAGTCACTAGATTAGATAATTAGCTAAATAGTTAATTACTAATTCTTAATTTATTCATCTAGCCATTTGGATAAAAAATATATAAAAATACAAATAAAAATAAACACCATAAGCCTTAACTCACATTTAACCATGTGTATTTATGACATAAGTGTGAGTTGGGAAGACAATGATTATACAACCTCTTGCTTCATAGTTTAAGACTATGGACAAACTTAGGAACTAAAGTTCATAGAATTTGACTGGACTGCACATGAACACTTATGATTTGTATGATTGGGCATAGGGGATACTCGTTGCTTATTACGTTCCAACACCCCATTGTAGTTGAAGGGGAAGAGGAGAGAGGGGTGTAGTGTGGCATGCTAAGGTTGGGGTGGGGTGTTGATCCCCAAAAATAAAATTATATTATTAAAAAGCTACAAAAACAACAAAGAAAAGGAAAGATTTAATAGTTTTGGGATGCCCTTGTAGGCTTTCAACTTGACAACCAACCCTAAAAACCCTCTCCTTTGGGGTAGGAAATAGATCAGGCTTCTGTATTATCTAGAAGCACCCTTGTTTGTTTTCACTTCTCACTAAAGGTTTCCTTGTTGACAGCTAGAAAAAGCAAAACAAAGTTATTTTGAGTAGCTATATACTTAGTTGAGAAACTATATAGATTAGCTATACATTTATTTTATATATATCTCTTGGTTTAGCCAAGAAAATTTTTTCCTTTTCAAAATGTCAAATCTTCTCCATGACCAATATATATTAGCCCGTCACGAAAAATATTTACCGTAACGGAAACAGGATCCCTTAGCGTTATGACAAAAATGAAATTATTTAGTGGTAGTCGGCCTCAGCTAAAATGAGTTAACCAGGGAACTGATATGCACCGGAACCTTCGTTACGTAGAGCCAATAAAAATACGGCGAATAAGAAAAAGTTTGAGATGAGGTTGCAACGTGCAACACAAATCTTATAATAACAGCATGGTAATGTAATGCCAATCAATCATTGCTTGACTGTGAAACGCAAAAGCTACCGCACGAAACTAGAATCATCAAAATCCCGCTTAGTTTTAGTTTTATTTCAGTTTGTCAGGGAAAGCAAACAAAGATTTACTTTGTTGTGGAATGATTTGCTTCTCCTCTCCTCTGAAGTCTAAACCACGCAGAGCTTCTACATCTTTCCTCAAACACGGATCGTAACCCAACTTTCATTATACATCATGTTCATTAAACCCTGTTTATCTTCTTCCTTGTGGAATTAAACCAGTGTACTAGATATAACTATTTTCAGAGAATAATTTTATTTTTCTTGAATTGATTGAGCGTTCTGCATATTTTGAGGAAGGGCTAAATAAATCCGGTTCATTTTTCAGTTCTAAACGCATAAATAAATACCTTCTATTTTTGATTTTTCGAACCAGGGTCATAAATGCATCAGAGAGACCGACGCTGTGATTGAGTCTCATCAGGATCTGCCACAAGCAAGGATAGCTAACAGTTTCTTGCGTAGACTCTCAGATCTCTGCTGTTAAACATGGTTCGTCTTTTTCCCTTTTGAAATCTTATGCGCTGTATTAAAACCCTTAGATCTGCTGTTTGTTGGCAGAGCAGGTTTGGTTTAATTAATCTTTTTTCGCCTTATTTTCGATGTCAGTCGACGACTGTTAAAGTTACGAATCTGTCTCTGCGAGCAACGAAGTGGGACGTGGAGGACTTTTTTTCCTTCTCTGGCGAGATTGAACGCGTCGATTTGCAAAAGTGAGCACAATTTTTCAACATTTTGTTAGGAATGCTTACGACTTTGACTCTGTATGTTTCGCCATGTTTAGTGAAGTAATCAGATCTTGTCCTCTCCTTCTCAATTAACAGGGATACTGAGCATTCACAAATAGCACATGTTACCTTTAAGGATCCGCAGGCGCTCGATACTGCCCTGCTATTATCTGTATGTTAAAGTACCTTACTACACCTTCAATCTTCGCAGCGATTTTATGCATTTGTTTATTGAAATATTTTTCTAAATCATATATTTCTTTTGTTCTCGGTAGGTTTCTTGAACATCACATCGAAATTTTAACTTTACGAATTATCTTTATGATATATGCCCTTTCGATTTCTGATGCATATACTTGAATTTTGAAATTTACGTTTATGATTAAAAGTAAATTTCATTATACCAAAAGTTCTGTCTAATGTTGCATAGCATTTTAGAAATTAGATTCCTTCCTGTAAGTTTCTGTTCGGTATTTGTGAATGCTGGAATGACTAATGAAAGTGTCTTGTGAATGTTCCTCTAGTTTCGAGGCGTTTAAACTAACTGGATAATATAGTTTATAGAACTTTTTTTTATTAAGTGCTGCGTTATTTTTCCTTTTTCATCTGCAGATTCTAACTGTGAAATAGTTTTCTATACAACCGAAAAAAATGAGCAAAGAATCGAACTTGAATGGTTTTTATTTGTTACATGAAACTGCAGTACTCTGAACAGAAAGTTCTTTTCTTACCCATCAAGAATTACGTGACACATAGAACATCATATAACGAGATTGCATTGATGATTTTTCCCTTTAAGACTGTAGGAGAGGAAATTTATTATCCCCTCTAGGACTAATTTTTTAATGAAAAATTATTTGCATAACACAATGCTTGAAATTGGGGTTATGTTTTTTTTTTCATGTTTATTTTATGTAAACTCTTTTTATTGGCTTTTAGGCTTTAAGATTATTAGAAAGAGTAAAGCTTGAAGGCAATCTTTTATTATAATTTGTCAGCCATACACATGTATGGGATATTTTCACCTTTTTACTGACTGTTCAGTGTTTTCTTAAAGCAAAAATTGAACTGTGATTTCTAGTAGGTGATGTTACCAAATATAAATCATCTGGTTTTAACACTGCGGATTATAATATTGGTGTTATACTACAAGGAGGAATTAAGGTTCCCTGGTCTAATTATGAAATATTTAATTATGTGTTGGTAATTTTTGGTGAGAGATGTGAACTTAATTGTTTTAAAAATTAATGCCAAGAATCTAATAGTAAAGTTGTGATTGTTTTATCAGGCAGACATGATACTCAGGAAGATTCTGTTTCAACCTTATTATGGTTTCCCGGAGTAGGGACTATTAAATAACAAAAAGTCTTTTTACAATTGAAATCTGATCTGTGATGCTTTGGTAGAAGTAGAGAATCACCTGGTCCTGAGCATTAGTTTGTAACTTAAATTGGTGAGTTTGTTATTTTATTACCGCTAGAATAATCTAAGATTGCAGCATGCAAAATATTGGATAGCTACATACTTTATCTGGTTTAACAAGATGGTCTTTACTAGCAACTAACAACGGAACTCGATGAAATGGTCAGTTGCTTAAAAATTATTAAAAGTAAAATATACAAACATTTCTAAATTTTCCATCAATAGTTAAATTGATCAGCATCTGGCCTAACAGGATAGAAAACAAATGCAGCATACTTCAAAAAGCTTTTAACAATTGCAAATTGTGCCTAGGCTAGCTATGAGGCCTAAAATATTCATTTGAAGTACCATTTGCTAACTAATTGTGCTGTTATGCTATTATGAGCTAGAGGTGGTCTGTGGCATGAGTCCTTTTATCTCCTTTAAATTTCCTAGCGTTCTCTTTGCTATCATTGTGTGTGTGGAGCTTGAAGAATGATGACTTTCTTAGACACACGCATAGAGTTCTGCCTGTTAAGGCCCATCAACAATAACAGATTCTGTTATTAGAAACAAAATACTAGCACAAAGGATTAGTGCAATTGAAACAAAGTCAAACACATCTAAAGTCATAATGAATGGTGGGAAATTCAAAGCAAGTCTTGAGCCCCTAACAAACCCAGGCAAACATGTAGGTAATCAATTTTATTATTGTTCATCTCAGTTTATACATGTGGTTGCTTTTGTGTTAACCCAGGGTTCATTTAGTTTAGACATATTCTCCAATCGCTTGGAAAATTCTAGAAAAGTCTAGTGGCTAATAATATTGACATTGTCATCTTTTCAAACAATCACTTTGTCAATGCTAACATGAGGAACAAACTTGGGAAGACAATTCTTACTCAAATTCCATCTCAAAATGTGCACTATTCAATTTCATTCCACTTTTGAGAATAAATGCGCAACAATAAATCTTAGCAACAGATCCACAAGGATAGTCCATCCTGAAGAATGACATTGAAATTGTAGCACTGTTTTGTCTTCTAAAGCCAGTAATGAATCTATAAGAGCAATCCATCTTGTGAAACAACAATAAATATTGCAAGAATAATATATTCTGTGAAACAACAATGAAGTTGCCTGAACAACCTATTTTGTAGAAACAACAATGAATCCCACAAGAACAATTCATTTTGCGAAATAGCAATGAACCTGCAAGAACAACTTGTGTTGCAAACACAGCAACAAGTCTCCAAGAACAATCCATCTTTTGAATATAGCAATGAACCTTGTAAGAATAATCCGTCTTGCAAAACTTGTTTTGTGAGAACAACAATGAATTTTGCACAAACAATGTCTTGCAAAACAACAGGGAACCTACTGCAGAAACCATGGGTATCATTGATCTAATCACAGATCCTTGCAAACTAGGAGTAACTACTTCTAACATGGCTTCTAGCCACTCTTGGCTATAAAGCCAACACAACCAGCTGAAGCCACCATTGTATGCTGCCCTAAACACCAAAGTAAAATCTTCTCCTTTATTGTTTGTGCTATTGTCACTGCTTGCAGCTTTTGCAATTGTGGCCATGCCGCACACACATGCATTGCCAGTGACTTTACTGTCATATTGCAATCCTACTATATCTCTTGCTGTGCTGCTATCATCAATGATTGAGTTGTAGCAAATCCCACCAAACGGTAACCCTGTTTGTCACCAGCCACAACATAATTTTGCATTTGATGCTACCAAGTCCCTTAAAATTGTGTTTCCCTTATTGTTGAACTACCTATTGAAACCTTTGCTCACCAATTTGGAGAATGTGCATGTTGTTAAAATTGCAATTATGAATGATGTGCTCATCACAATAATATCTTTCCTTGTCACTATGCATGAGCTTCTTGTTATTGGAATGAAACTCTCATCTGTTGCAAACCCTCACAAACTATCAATGAAGCTATCCTTTGTCTGCATGTGCCTTGCACCAACTTGGATCTGATGAATTACTTGCCAAATCTATGGCTAGCATACTTTTGCTTGTTGCTCAGTGCCAATGTTGAATCACACAAGTCCTGATACCATTGCTACGTTGCATATAACTTGCCATTTGATTTTACAAGCTTCGATACCATTGGTAGGGCCCATTGACAATAATAGATTCTGCAATTGGAAACAAAATATCAGCACAACAGAAAAAAATCAACCACAAATTTGAAGCTATAATACAAGTTGAGAAATTGAAAGTAAATCTTGAGCCCCTACTAAACTGAGGTAAATGCTCAGAAAATTAATTCCATTACCTTGATTTCAATTTCTATATGTGTTTGCTTGCAAGCTAACCCAAGGTTCAGTGAACCGAGACATATTCTCTAATCACTTAGAAACTGTTAGAAAAGTCTAGTGGCTAATAATGTAGGCATTGCTATCTATTCTAACATAGCCTTTATCAGTTGTGGTGGTATTGTGCATAAGTTCTTCCTCTTCTAGGTTCTTGGGTTCTTTTGTTGCTGTCAGATCACGGTATGCAGATCTCATGGAGTTGATTTGCAAGTTTATAAAAATTTAAAAATGACTGTCATATGGTGTTCCAATTGTGATTGATATGGAACGTCATATTCTCAGACTCATGGGATTGTGAAGTTCATCCTAGTTAAATAACATATTGAAGATGAGGCAAACATAGTTAATGCCCTTTACTGGATTATTAGTGTTTGAGAAAATGATGTTTGTGATTAGCATCTGAATGTCTGAAATGTGGATCTTTACAGAAACAAAGGTATTCATTGGTCAACTATTGCATCCTCCTATAATAGTCATTAAGAGCAGAGCATATATTAGCAGTGCGATTCATGTGGTTTTTTTAGTTACTCGAACATAACTAATTAACACTTGCAGTGTCATGTTAGAACATTTTGAACAACAATCTTGGTGTTATTTTTGATCCTTGTTGAAGTGAGAATGCTTTTGATTGAACATGAGTCATGAGTCGTGAATGTATCAATGATAGTGGAAGGGGATGAATGGTTCAAAAGGCCAAAGCTTGGAATGACAGAACTTTATGTTTGTTGCTTAGAATGCCTGTACGTCAATGTGGTTTTCCATATTTTATTACAAAAAATTATAAGATATTGCTTTCTTGAATTTTCTGTCTTTCTTTTCATCAAGATCTTCATCAAAGGATGATAAGAATTCAAATTTGATTAAAGTTAACAAAGAAACATGTATTTGTTGAAACTACACTTAAGAAGATTGGATTATAGGTTGGTTTTTCATTCTTAAGATTCCATATTGCAATATTAAAAAAAAATCATCACCTAGAGCCACAATGCTCATCCTGCTAAGTGGGGTTCCAGAAGGGTTGGTAGATGAGTGGAAGCCTAACCTCTTCAAGTGGTTGCGCTCAAGCTCGAAACCAGGTCTTCAACTTGAGAAACAAGCACCTTACCATATCTCCAACTGATGGTCTCTTCCAGATCGTGATATTAAAAAATAAAAATATAAAAAATATTGAATTTTTAATCATTTCCAAAACTATATAAAATTAAAATAGAAATTTCTAAACATATTAATATAGCAACATTGCATTACGCATGAACATTAACATAAATTTGTTGTTTATGCTCCCATATACATTACAAAAGATTTCAAATGTAAGCTACTCTGCAATATTCATTTACCATGAACTAAAACAAATGAGCTGAAGAATGTCTGAAATCAGCTGCTGAAGTACTTCAAAATGAGTTGTAGAATCCATTGTTGATCTCTTGATGAATGTGCTGCTGAGCACTCCAAGAATGTGTTGCTCCTTGCAGAAAAATATGACCTTAAAGTGTCAAAAGCCTTGAAATTGCTGATGACACATTCAGAATGCTCATTCTTTCTACTTTTTTAGCTGTATTAAGTCATGAATTTTGTTATTAGGATGGTATTTTAATGTCTCATGTTAAAAAAGTATGAACTTCTAATTGGTGTTTTTAAAGATTTCAAAATTATTTGGAATCACGTAGAATCATCTGAAATCACCTAGAATCATCTGGAATTGCAATTTGGAATTACCTGAAATCATGACTCCAAACTAGATTGCAATCCAGAATAGATTAGGATCACAATTGTTTAGATCACGATCTGGAATCACCTGGATCACAATCCTGATCCAATTATCATAAGTATGATTGAAACCATATAGTAGTTGAATTATGTCATATCCTTAATAATTCACGAGAGATATTATTAGGGTGATCCAATCACAAAGTTTATTTACATTCAAGACCTGATCTTTGAAAGTTATCAAAGAATTCAATCATTTCAACTTTGAAATGCTTGTGTCTGAGTGATGGAGGAACTTTCATTTTTCAATCCTTAAGCTGGAGTAGGACCATGTCAAACGACAACAGAACCCTTAAACCACATGATTTCAAGACCAAGAAACATAAAAGAAACCACTGCTTTATTTACATTTGAAATAAAAGCACTTATAATAGCATTATATCAATGTATGACTCACCCGCACAAGCCCAAAGGATCATCCAAGATCACAGGGCTGAGAGGTTCCGTCCAGTGGAGCTTAATGACTCTTACATAGCACCGAGGTGCCACTCCTTACCTTGTTGTTTCCATAGCTTACTCTCACATGACATGGACACATTCTCTATCACACACAAGGAGTCCCAACTGTGGCTTAATGAAAGAATGCCTATGTATAAAATACATAAGCTGGCGATGAAGGTTCCGGAACTTGCCCATGTATAAAATACATAAGTTAGCAATGAAGGTTCCGGAACTTTTTGTGGGTGAAAAATTTAATAAAAATTCTTGAAAGGGGCATTTTGACCCTATCACAGTCCACAGTGTCAAAGCAGTGGATCATTGTGACCTCATCATGACTTCTTAAATCCTTGCAACCAACTCATTATGGCAGTTAGAACAGTTCCTCAAAGCATTGCAACCATTAATGTGGCTTGGGATCAGCTTTCTATCCATCATGACATAGATCGTGATTCAATGGTGATATGCTATTCCCTTGTCCAATCCCTTGTGATTGAAGTGTGACCTGTAGAGAAACTTGTGGTGCACTTGCATTTAAGCAAAAAATGTAGAGGACAAAGCACATAATTGTCAAACAAGCATTCTATGACTTTATCCTAACGTAGGTACAACTTGGAATGGCTGATAGGTTTCTACATCATAAAGCTAAGAAAGAATTTGATTGTGTCAGTGATGAAGCGTTTATGTTTAATTGTTTCAATGTTCTTTTTATATTACGAGTGCGTCTGTTACAGGATCGAATTTCTTGTGGACATGAAAGTGGAAATATTAATTGAATTTGTGATGGGAGTCACTTGGCTTTAACGCCAACCCACTTGCTCTTGGGCACTTATGATGAATTATCCTTATTACATCCAATGATGTCTGGGTGATCTGATGACGATAAATTCCATCCCATGAAGGGATTTAAGAAGGTTTAAAACGTTGTAATTCTTTTGTGAAGGGTCACATTGCATAGCAGAAAACTTTTAAAAGCTGTAAGAGAGTGTTAATTTGGCAATTATGAAATTTGCCAAGCAAGATTACATACTCCAACACTTCCTCTCAATAGTAGATTGAAAAACTTGAAGTGGGTTTATCTTCTTCAATCACTTGTAGTTCTGAAGGTTGCTACTTCTTTCATGGCAACACCTCCCAAGTAGGAAATTGGTGTAGATTTGTTTCATCACTACAAATTCTTGAACTTCTCCTGTCATTGATTTTTTTTTTGACCTTGAATAATATGATATTTTGTAATTGTTCTGCTCTTATCTTCTCTATTTCTTCCTTGATGTACACATTTGAGTTCTTGGACTTTCTATTGAGCTTCATTGGCTCCTGTTAATTTCTGTGACTCCTAGTGAACTAACTCCCTAATGAAGTTGGAAATTTTCTAAGCACATCACACTTGGTGGTGTGAACTTCGTTTATTTGGTAATCATCTGCATTACGAAGAACCTTCTTTAGCCTTTTTAGTAGCATCTTCCAATGGTCTCTTGAGCGCTGACTGCCATGGTGCAATGTACTTGATGCTTTAGAGCTGTAAGGGCTCTCAAGGCTTCTCCATTCTTTGCCTCCTTTTAGTCCCTAGCCACCTTAGAATTTTAGGTTTAGACCTCCATGTTGCATCATTTTTTGATATTTTTGAACCATTGCATGACTCTCACGGTTTACTGTGTTTCTTCACTACATATGAGTCCCTAGCTGTCTCGACCTGTAGGTAATTTTACAAATATTATTTTCAAATATTTTTGGGTACTCAACGTAAAAATTTATTTCCTTTGGAAAAATCCTTTACACGTTTGAGTCCCTAACTATCTTGTTCTGTAGGTAGTTTCACAAATATTATTTTCAAATAATTTTGGGCACTCACCGTAACAATGTTTTTCCTTTGCAAAACTCATTTACAGGTTTCTTTTATACTATGTTAGGACACTCTTCTCTTGGGTCTGTCTTAACTGACTGTGATTGTAAGTTCCCTTTAGGTTTACAAGACAGTTTTCATAACAGTGTTCTCTGTAGCTCTTTTCATGTTATGAAAGTCGTAGATTCTTTATTACCTTGGACTATCTTCTAGGTTCAAGGTTATATTTTTGTTTTGGATTCTAGCCCATGAGTGTGACGTACCCTTTCAAATTATGCTTGAAAATATGCAATGAATTTGAAAATGGAAGTGCAGTGAACAGCATTTGGAATAGTAAAAGGAAAAGAGGCATTTTATTAATGATTTTTAAAGTCTGCAGTCATGGGTGAAAGTTCCTCATTCCTTGGCTACCTTGGTACAATTGCTATGGCTGGAGGCATTCAGCAATCCACCCTACAGTCAGGCTGGCTATATTTTAAGCTGAGGAAGGGCCATGTCTTATTGTTCCACTTTGCTGGTGAGCCCATTTTGTCCATGATCTAGTCATTCTGCTATATTTGAGCCCTTTGCCATACATCCAAGAGTTACACAGCGAAGAGTTGCATCCTTGCATTACCCATCTTTTAGCATAGAGAGTCTTGACTTGGTAACCCCAGGTCTGGGTAGCGTTGAGTTATAAGTTTTTTTTTTTAATTTGTAAAAGGAATTCTGAAACCAATTCGATAAATCCAAGGGGTTTCAGTGGATGCAAGTAAAAAATTTCAATTTCAGTTTCACATTTTTTGCTTTACTACATAATCTGTTCCTGTTAATACAAAATTTTTAACCCATAAATGGGTTAGTTTATTACAAACTACCCTTCCTAAGACTCCTATATGTCCTCAGCCAAGTCTTTGGATGTAATTCTTTTTCATCCTGTTCCTCCTCTTTACCTACAAGTAAACATACCATTCTTTAAATAATTGAGGGTAGGACTGTAAAATATAATCTTTATTCTCCCAAGTTTCTTGTTGATACTATGACCATTCTACCAGAAATTGGTTGATGACCTTATTACTTAATCTAAATACTCTTTCATCTTTTATTTTAAGGGGTTTAACATCAAAGGTGACAGTTGATTTTAAATGTAAATTATACCACTTTAAAATATAAGGAGTAGCATTACAGTGTAATAATTTCAGTAAACTAACATGAAAGAATTGTTATAATCAGATCTGAAAACAATTAGATCTGAAAACACACTACAAATGCTCTAGAGAAATTATTAGAACCTTACAGATCTGAATAAATCATTAGAGGCAAAATATTGCGCTGTTGCAGGTCAAGAAACACTATAAATCACTCTCAAAACATTCTAAACTCTAGCAAACATTTGCTGTGATAACAAAATGAAAGCAGAATGAAAACAGTAAAAGTAGCACAAGAACACAGAGAGTTATGTGGTTTAGGCCCTTTTTACCCTACTTCCACAACAATGCTGATCTGCCTTCTATTCTTCTCAAATCTTCAGGACACAAGCTGTCCTTGTAACTTTTCCAAACACCCAATCTGCTATTCCAACAGATCTTAGATCAACACCAACAAGACTCACGTCTCCAAGGTAAAACCTTGATACAATGCTTTCACTTTAAAGCACACACTAAAGGCTACCCCAAGCCTTCTATTTATGAAGAAACATGAGGACCAAACCCTAATCCTAATACATGTGGGATAAAACACATCCCCACATCAAATGCAACATAAAAGGAAATACAACAATTAATGTATTTGTCTTCATTTTTCCAACAAGAATGGCTTTTCATTTTTGGAGGTAAAGCTAATTTATATGCTACTTCATCTACTCTTTCTAAGATGGAAAAAGGACAACAAAAGTGAGGTGATCGCCTTGAATATTTCCCAATTTTAGGGAACTCATGGGTGGCTTCTCCCTTAGTAGCACTTGATTGCCAATATGGTAATGTTTTTTTAATTTGGGCTTTATTTGCATATCGTTTATATTTATCCTGGGAAACTAGTTAAGCTCTTCCAAACTCATGCTACTGTTTGCTTCGTTAGTTTTAGTTCGTCCTCTTGTACACGTTCCTTGCAACTAGGTTTGACCAAGCCATTGGTTATCTGCAGTTCTTGCCATAAACCACTTCAAAGGGGGTTATTTTTGCACAACTATTAAAGCTACTGTTATGTGTAAATTCAACTAAGTGTAGATAATTCTCCCAGTTTTTGGGATGATTCCCAACATAACTCCTCAAAATAGATCCAAGTATTTTGGTAATTTTCGGAGTCTGGCCATTAGTTTCTGGGTGGTATGCAGTACCGAACTTGAGGTGCGTGGCCAATTCTTGGAAGGAGTTATGCCAAAGTTTTGACATGAACTTGGGATCTCTGTCTAAGGTGATAGCTTTTGGCCTATGTAGCCAAAATATTTCCTTAGCAAAGATCCTGCCACCTTGGTTGCAGTCATTGTACTCTTTACAGGGATAAAGTCAGGCAACTTAGACAAACGATTCACTCCAACAAGAATTGCATCGTTTCTTTTCTTGGTTCTCGGGATGGTAGTAATGAAGTGCATGGTCAAATCCTCCCATTTCTTGGTTGGGACTTCCACGGATTGTAGTGATCTTTTTGGGGTCTGTTGTTCTACTTTTACCATTTAACATGTGAAACAATTTTTAATGTACAACACTATTTCACCTTTTTTTTAAGAGAAAGATCAGGATTCTATTTTGATACCAAAGATTACATCAAAAATTGGGGGAGAGGTACCACCCAACCATCCTGAGGTACATCAGAACAGGGGAGTATTCTCCCTGAGCACCACAATGATGCACAAAATTGCAAAACATGTTGATAAGGAAGAAAAAGTGGGGGGCCAGGATCCCATCTCACGACCATGATCACCAACAAAATCTAGAAATATACAGCAGTTGTCTTTAATAAAATAATAAAAGTGACAGGTCATCACAGAAAAGGTAAGATTCTACAACTGCAAGTAGGCTGAAGCACTTTATGGACTCTGCCCACAATATCCCGTTTCTTTTTTGAATTAAGGAAATCAGCCACTTGCTAGAAAGCCTGGTAATCCTATTCCTTCCTTTTTCATTTTGCAGCACTGAAGCCTGTGGCCTTGCCAGGATGAGTGGAGAAAGACGTCCTATTAATATAAGATTGGAGGGCCTGCCATAGAGTATTAATGTTAATGCCCATGTTGACATATGGGCATTTCCCTGCATTCAACCAATCTTTAATGTTTGATTCGTGATTTTTTATGAATCTTTCTGACATTTCCTTCTGTTCTCTTTGTTCAGCCTCCTAGGTTATTCCTCTGCACCTTCGTGAGCGTTGGCCTCTACTTTCTTAGTCAACTCCACCCTAATTTGGTTGCAGAGTTCATTCTCAAGTTTGAATCGTAACTCAATTTCCTTTCTTTGCCATCTTCTTTGTTTCTTCTTCCTCAATACAACACCTTTGGTGGGCTTGCCATTTCAGCTACACTTCCATGTCTTTAGTGGCCTCTTGTTTTAATTTAGCCTCCATCTCCTTAACCTTTAGGTTTACCTCAGTAGCCAGGTTTGCCTCTGCTTTTCTTGTGAATTGCTCCTCCAGTTTTGTCCTATACTATAGTAGTTTCTTCTGAAATTTAGTCTCCAGTTCAGTTTGCAGTCTCTCCTTAATCTCCTTATCATTTAGCATTCCATTGGAATGTTCTTCCTCTACTTCTTTTGTTGCTTGTGCAGGCAAGATATTACCAATAACAGGTGCCTGGGAAGAGAAGCCTGTAGAGCTAGCTTGTTGAATGTGGTGGTTATAGACTCCAGGAGCTTGTGGGTTTCCTTGTGGTGCATGATGAGTGCTACGAGTTGCTTACTAGAGGGAAAGAATGAGTCCAGAATGCTTACCTTGGTGTCTGCACATGAGGGTAGTAAGGAAAAATCTTGGTAGGTTAACTTGGTGTTGGAGTTGCAAGCATCACAAAAAACCAAAATGTGCTCCTTGTAACTTCCAGGCCTTACCTGAGTGGATGAAGAACTTGTATGAGTTTTGCTACTTCTGCCAGAGGGGAGGTAGCCGAGAGCAAGGGGTTTGTCCATTGGATGTGCACATGACGGAGCCTTCAATGAAAGGGGCATCTTCATGTAGAGTACATGTAGAAGGAAGAACAAGTTGACCCTTGCTTGGTACACATAGGTACTCTGCAATGGTTTGTTTGGTGAGCATGATCCTCATCCTGTGGAAAGAAGTGGCATTGCCATGCTAGCAGTTTAAGAATTATGTGGTGTTGAAGTCATCTTCCTCCCATAACATTTAGAGAAAGTCTCCCCAACCAATTGCTTAAACGAGCTTCCAAAGCTCAACGATTGTCAGGAATTCTGAGCGATCTACTTCAAACATTGAGTTGTTCTCATGGTGGTTGTTGCTTCATTCCATAATTTCTAGGCAGTGACAACAATTGCAAATGTAGAGATGTAGATTTGAAAATGAGAGTGTTCTGGATTTTTCACAAAGCCCAAATGAGAAGCGTAGCTCGGCATGAAGAGGGTCAAACTCCAGTCAGAGCTAGAAACATGTGGCCGAGAGCTTGGTCAAAAATGCCAAACCACCTACCCTACCACAAGCATCAACAAAGAAAAAGCTCCATCCTTGCCATGAAAAGCACTTTCTCTTCATGGCATTGAGCCTTGTTTCTTGAAGACAAAGAATATCTGAAGCCTCTTGGTGAACAATCTCATTAAGGGTACTTCTTTTGTATGGGGGTACCCTAGCCATTACAATTCTAACTGAGGAGCTTCATGGTCTGCTGGTAGACTGCTTGTTGTAGACCTCTTATAGGGTCCCTTGAATTCGCAACTTTGAGTTCCCTTTGGTTTTCTTAATTCAAGTCTCCTGGATAGTTGGGCTCCTAACCTTTCAGGAGTTTAGGCAAACTTTGTAACCCACCTGATTCCTTTCTGTCAAGATCTGGCGCTTGACTAGTTCAGGTGGCGGAGAGGTGGTGGATGAGCCTTTAATGGGTGTGACACATTTTTTCTGGGGAGGACCTCCTTGAGTCTTTGTGAGTATGAATGGCTCCTTTATCTTGAAGAACTTTGTGTGCAAGAAGATGTGCCTGCATGCCCCACCACCTGAGAATGGTGGGGATTCAACTTCTCTATGGCATCAACATATATCTGTGCCTTAGGAATGGTATCTTCATGTAGATCTTTTCCATCAGCAGTAACCTTTTCAATATGCATGTCTTCACCATCAGCAGGAAGAATAGGCACATCATCCCTCTCTTGAGAGACCTCTTGAATGACAAAGAAATAATTGTTTGAAGCCTTGGGGCTAGTCTTGGAAGAAGTTCCCTTTGCAGTTACCGAAGAGGCTTTAGCAGCAGCCATAGGAGGGGCCTTAGCCCCAGCCACAGGAGAGGCGGTGGCCTCTGTCAGTTTCTTACTGGGAGTTGGTGGAAGGCAGCATCCCTTCTTTTCGACAACCTGCCACTTGTGGTTGGCTGAGGGTACTGTGGCACCTCCTTTTCCTTCTCTTCTTGATCTAGTCTTGCAATTCTTGGCTTGAAGGTTCCCTTTGCTACATTATTCACATTCTTGAGAAACCCTAGGAGCAGGGTTCTTTAGTTGAACATGGACTTTTCATACTCCACAACCAGGGTTTCTAGACCATGAGGTGTTTCCAATATTATTTCTTTCAGTAAATCAACTTCCTTAACAAAGTACCACATGCAGAAACGCTCATACTTTATATGGTCTTGGGAGATTGTGAACTTGTTGAAAGAAATGGAGCTCTCCAAAGGAACCTGTAATGGTTTGGAGAAAAGAGTCTGTCCAGGACTTCCAAAGAAGCCCAAAAATCTGAATCCAGGTAGGGAGCAAATCAAATAGTTTTGGATTTGTATGAGCTCTCAGATGCTAGTGGGCTCTCAGATGCTAGTGGGTTAGGGCCCTTTACTCCTAAAAACCAGGGAGGACCTGCTCCCGATTCTCTAGCAATTGAAAAACGAACAGTAGGAGCTCCACCAAGAGAGCCCAAATAACTTACCAATATGACTCCATTTTATGTCTATCGAGACAAACTTACCAATATGACTCCATTTTACGACTTGGAGGCCTTCTCTAGGGTGATGATCTGCCCCTTTGATATCGATGATGCCCATGTCTTGACACACATCTTTAATGCACTTAATGCTTGGCTTCCATGGGCCTGGCCCATCAGCTGATATATGCACAATCTTCTGTTTGCCTTGGGCATCCCTAGCACCCCCTGATCCTATACCCTTTGTTGTCACAAAACCCTCATTGCTATCAACTGCAGTTGAGCTTCTGGTGAGCCTTCACAAACCCTTAGGAACATCCTTGGTACCACCTGTAGTACCAAAGTGCCCCTTGCTAGAAAGGCTAGGTTGCCTATGCTTGCAAGGACTGCCCTCTCTAGGCCCATCGGGACCTGAACCTGTGTCAACATCTACAATGACCCCACCCTCACACTTTGGCCTGTGCCCTGTTGAGTTTCTGTCCCTTGCACCGTTGCTCATCTGTCAGTTGCTTGCTTGTCGATGCTCTACCATTGCCTGCGCCGTTGAAATTTTTAATGCCACTTGCTGCTTGCTTGCCACTGCACTCTTACTGCTCATATGGAGTTGCCGAGAGAGCCATTTGGTCAACCTGCCCAGATGGCTGGCTAATGGGACTTTAAATCTTGGCCTTGCCGAGTGAGGCATTGAGTTAAATCACAGGCTATACCAATGAAGTATTAATTTAGTGGTAAGAGTCTTGGCTTGGTAATCCTACGTCATAGGTTTAATTTCAGTCTGCAACATTGAGCTATGGATTTTTTTTTAAAAAATTATGTAAAAAGGATTTCTAAAATTGGTCTGATAGATTGGAAGGGCTTTATTGGATGTAAGTAAAGTAAAAATTCAGTTTCATTTTAGTAAGAAATTACTTCACCTTTTAAACCTGGCGAGTAATAGTACCATTTCATATATAGATTAGTCTTGGTAAAAATCCTAGATGGCTTTTACATGGAACTTTGTGTGCTTCCCAGTTCACATAATAATTTTCTTGGTCATTCTCCTTTGGGAATGCGCACACGTTCATCTTTGAAAAGGATCCCTTACCTAAGTTCGTACTTTGGGTTTTTGGTTTGATTTTCCAGGATTTTTCCAAAGAATGAATCTTGTGAAAGGTATCTTATCAGGTCATCCTTCATGGGGGTTGTTATTGCTCCACTTATCACATCCACATTCTGCTTAAGACTCCTACAACAACATTTTGCTTACTTGGGGTGTGTTTTAATTCAAAATCATAATCGGCATGAGTGGATTGGATTAAGATAAAAGGTTCTAGGTAGAGATAGTCATAAGGGATTCATAAAGGATGTATTTGATGGATGTATATAAGGTGTTAAGTTGGGCAAACATATGCTTGATGACTGCTACTAGGAATATTGTTCATTGGTGAAGTTCTTGTCGTTCAAGGAAAATACTAACCTTGCTGGTCAATTTGTTAGTGGGTTGCCTTTCACACTGGGGTTGAATACTAAGACCCACAATCTACAAACCTTGGGTGATGGGTGATGCACTTTGCATTGCAAAGGATTATGAGGACGTGTGGCTGCGAAAAATAGGTGATGTTTAGTCAACCTATGAACACAAAAGACAAGGCTCAGTGGAGTTGTTTCCATTGTGGCAGGAACCATTTGAAGAGAAATTTACCTTTGCTTTGCAAACCAGGCTGGTCTGCAACTTAGACACAAGGTGTTGAAACGATGAATACCTTAATCTCAGTGGCAACAAAAGCAGGTTTGCACCAATTTCAACTTACCTTAATCTCTATTCCTCGCGTAGTCTTTAAGAAGAAATGTTTCTTTCCTTATTGATAGTGGTGCCTCAGATAACTCTTTCCCCCAAATTAGTAAAGGAATTAATGTTAAAACCAGTGCATAAAAAAAAATACTAGTGTTCAACTTGTTTACAGGAGGACTGTTTCGAGGGGAAGTCAGTGTTATTTTCTTAAATTTGAATTACAAGGACTGCCATTTAAAGGATATTTTTATAAATTTCCTTTAGGTGACTGTTTGGTCATTTTGGGAATGTTTTTTGTTTTAAGTAAACACAACATTGTTGCTAGCTTTCGGTCTTGTACCCTCTACGTTGCAACTTCTGATGGGCTTGGAGTTCTTAGGGAAGTAGAAACACGGTCAGAGATGCACACAATTTCTTTCAAATAAGCATGGCGCCTAGTTAGGAAAGGAGGAAAGGAGAAACATCCATGATGGTCAAAATTTTCAAAATTAGTGATAAAGTTGAAGGTCAATTTCCTAAATAATTAAAATATTTTGAAGAAGTGTTTAATGATTATAATGAGTTGCCTTTTGAACGAGATGTAGACCATGTAATTGAAGTAATACATGGTGCAAAATTTGTGTTGAAAGCACATTATAGGTTTTCTATAGAATAATTAAGTGAATTAAAAGCGCAAGTTCGTCAGTTATTAAACGAGGTTAAAATTAGGCCTAGTGTGTTACCTTGGGGAGGTCCGGTACTTTTCTTCAAAAAGGAAGATGGAACTTTATGACTTTACATTGACGACAGGGCTCTGGATAAGATCACAATAACAAATACGTATCTGCTATCTATAATCGAGGATTTGTTTGACCAATTAATAGGTGTAGCATATTTTTCCAAACTTGATCTCAAATCAAGTTACCACTAGATTAGAATTAAGAGAAGTGACATCGAGAAGACAACATTTAGGACAAGGTACAGATTATATGGTTTTGTTGTGATGTGATACGGTTTAACTGCCACTCCTAACGTTATAAATATCCCCCTTCTTTCATTTTTCTCATTCTTTACGTGTCTCCTCGTCTTTTCTCCTCTGCCAAGAGGTCCATTCTCTCCCATGTGCTGCTATACCTAGTTTCTTATTCTGTCTACTTTCCTGCCCTGTACTGTTTGCTCCATGATTGTTTACTTCGCTTTTTACCACAGTAAATTATATTTTACTTCATCCTTTGTTATTTATTTCAGGATTCAGCAGCACCAGAATTTTTGACTTAGGAAATTCCTCTAGTTTAACGGTGAATCTTTCCGGTGCTGAAATAGCATGATAATCACTTGCAAGAAGCCCATGTTGCAGTATTATATCTCCTTCAATTTTCCAAATTTTCTTGGCTTAATACTTAGAATATTGCTGATTTATTGAATATCCCTCATTTTACTATACTCAAAGCTACTCCTTTGTGTTAGGATGGTCATAGTGCCAACAAGAAATGTAGGAGAATAAAGAATATATTTTGCAGACCTACCCTCAATTATTTGAAGAATGTGAACTCTGATATTACTGTTCGTTCATAGTGGCAAACCCCAGATCTATAGTTGTTGGGTCACAACAACAATTCATAATAAAAATTTTGGATACATGTTTAACAATGAAAATCATCAATAATGCTAAAGATAACATGCATCTATGAATCGTAACATAAAATAGAGATAAATTCAGAGAGAACCATGATTGCACCAAAAGCATAAATAATTAACAGAAAATTAACCAGATATCAAAAGCCATTGTGATAAAAGATAATAGAAAAGAAAGTGACTCTCAAGCCCTTACGAAACCAGGGCAAACAATCTGGCAATGCAATTCCATTAATTTTCATCACAATAAATACATGTGCTAATTCCTATCTATTTTTAGATTTTCTTATGGTTCTTCCATCTTTTCTGAGATCACTTCAGGTTGAATTTAAAAAATTTTTAGGTTTAGGAGTTTGAAAATTTTTTTGGAGATCTTGTGCGGCTAGTGAAAGGACGGTTTGAGGAAAGTAGGAATAGAGGAGAACAAACTGAAAAAACAAGAGAAACTAAGGGAATAGAAGGCTCTGAAATGACATGTACAAACCAAGCATTGAACACAAAACGTTTTCGGGGAGTTTCACCCCTCTTCAGTATGTTTCTTACAAAGTGAGTACAACATCCAAGAGCCAAAGTGTGCTCTTAAAAACAATCCCAACTTTGACAGGAGAAAATAAAAAACGTTAGGATTTTGAAAAAATTAAACCAGCCCACTCGTACAGGCCAAGTGGGGGTGGGAGTGGAGCACCTAAATTTGTTCCTAACCAGCAAAGATTGCAACTTTTTGGGATTTCACCAACGTGAGATCACATCTAGAATGGCGTTTTGGAGTGTCGGATCTCTTTGGCGCAGTTGACAACGTATAGGGTTTAGGAGTGCCCTCATGTTCAAGGATTTAGTTAAAGGACTAAAATCCATTTTGAAAACGAGAGGGGTCCGTTTCCTACGAACGCCATGACTTTGATAAAGTCTATCCAGAAGGGATCTCCGTGAAACAGCAGGTACCAGATATAAACATTTGAAAAACAGCCGAATCCGTTGGAGGTCACCAAGACAAGATTCCCTAAGGAGGTACCTTTTGAGCTTTGCAATGATAAAAGTTTTCTTTTGATGGAAGGGATGCCAAGAGGAGAAAGGGATGTATTGGTATGTGTTCACAGGTTTCTTCTGGTAACACTTGGTAGACAAGATACCAGTGTTGAGAAAGTGAGAACCTTTGAAAAAAGTGACATCCAAAATGTCGATTGCGGAGTCAGAAATGGTGGCGGTAATGTTTATAGAAGGATAAACATTACCATACCTTTCAAGCAAGGTACGAAGGGAATCTTCCGAGCCACCCCAAATGCCAAAAGCATCATCGATAAACCTTTTAAAATAAAGAAGGTCATCAGACAAAGGAGCGACAAAAACTTGTTTTTCGAGATGACACAAGAAGAGACATGCGTAGACAATCGCAAAGTTGCTACCCATGGCAGTGCCCTTGATCTGTTTGTAGACGACCTCGTTGAATTCGAGGTAGTGTTCTTGAAGCATCAATGTCGAAAGCTCCATGATGGCATTACTGTACAGAGATTGCAAAGGTGTGGGGTTTGCAGCGAAGTAATTATCAACCATATTCTGGAGAGCCAAAAGTCCCTGATCCGTGGGAATGCTAGGATACAATGATTCTACATCGAATGTAAAAAGGAGTACATTACGAGGTAGAGATCTAGCATGGAGGTCTCGGATCAGGGCAGAGGAATCTTTGAGATGGTTTGGTTGATGACAAAGCATCGGGAACAACAAAAAATGGAGAAGGCGGGAGGCCGATTTCAACAGGTAGCCCTTGTATGAACAAATAGGGCGTCCAACCATGACTGGTTTGTGGATTTTAGGGATGATGTAAAAAGTACAAGGTTTATGAGCCTTGTTTTGCAACAATGCATCCTTAAAAATAGAGAGCATTTTTGAAAACCAGTCAATGGAGGAGGACAGTTGGAGATGAAGATTTTCCCAAGGAACAGAATCTACGCATAGGTAGACATCTGAATCGGCGAGTTGTTGAGTTGCTTCCTTCAAGTACCAGTTGGAATCCAGGACACAAACACCCAAGTTTTTATCTGCAGGTCGAATAACGATACTCTTATCGTTTCGGAGACCTTGAAGAGCACCAAGGAGACGTCTCGGGAGAAGGGGACAGGTGCAGAAATTGATGGGGGTGAGAGTAGTTTCGATGGTGTCTAGGCAACAACGAATGCTATGCTCTAGCTCCATATTACAAGAGCTGACAGGGGGACTCCATTTACTGGTGGGGTGAAGTTTTATTTTAGCCAATTTTAGAGTAGCCAAGAATTCAGAAGACGGAATGTTGTCTTCTGGCTGATTTTTAAAGAAATTTTGCAAGCACAAGAGACGGGCAAATGAGGCAGATTCTTTAAGGATGACCGATTTATCTATGGGAGGTGGATGAGGGATGAATTTTAAACCGAAGCCCAAAACCTTAATGTCATTTGCGGAGAGGTTTCGAGACGAAAAAATGTGGACCGTGAAATTCGTTATTCGGTTTTCGATTTCGCGGACTGTTTTTTGTGCAAAAAGCAAACAAGCATAAGCGTTTTGATCAAGCGCAGGTAACTAGAAGGTCAAATGAGAGCGCAAGGTGGGTTTTTGGGCGACGGGTGAAAAACTCAAAGGGAGGAGGGTTCGGGCGGTTGCACAGATTGCGCAAAAGGATGAGTGGGAAGGGGGTTGCTTTGGGCAGATGTTAAAGCAAATGTCCCAGAGACAATGGGGGTGGAGTTCAAGGTTTGGGGAACAAGGGGAGTATGGGGGGCTAAGCCCTTTGAATTTGGGCTAGGCCTTGTGGGTTTAAAGACCCAAAAGGAAAAGCATAAGCATTAGACTCCATGGAGTCAATGTTACCAGCACTACCAACGAAACCCAAACAAGGCTGAGAACTACAACCATCATTGTTAGAGGACCCACAATTGATGTTTATGGCAGCATCGAGCCCATGGTTTAGGGAGGAGAAAGCAGAACCAACGTTGAGGGAGGAGAATGCAGGATCACCATTGCTGGAATCTGCAGAGGCAGCAACTGACGGAACGGCGGACGCGCAACCCAACACAAGGCTAGAGAACGGGCAAGGCACAGTAGTGGAAGGATCAGAACCAGGCACAGGGCGCAGCAGAAGCACCAAAACCAAACGAGGACACAGGAGCGGCGGAGGTCAACGCAGGTACAAAGACCACCACGTGAAGCGCAGAGTTTGAGTGTGCGGAGGAAGAGGTAGCAATACCTGCGAAAAACCTGAAATGATTTAAATTCTAAATTCAAAAAATCCGTGATTTCCAATCCACCAACTTTGCTCCTGCATCTTCAGGTTGAATTTAGACATTCTTTTGTAGGTTTTGCTGCCTCTTCCTCCGCGTGCTTAGACTCTGCGCTTCACGTGGTGGTCTTTGTGCCTGCGTTGACCTCCGCCGCTCCTGCGTCCTCATTTGGTTTTGGTGCTTTTGCTGCGCCCTGTGCCTGGTTCTGATCCTTCCACTGCTGTGCCTTGCCTGTTCTTTGGCCTTGTGTTGGGTTGCGCATCCGCCGTTGCGTCAGTTGCTGCCTCTGCAGATTCCAGCAATGGTGATCCTGCATTCTCCTCCCTCAACGCTGGTTCTGCTTTCTCCTCCCTAAACTGTGGGCTCGATGCTGCCATAAACATCAGTTGTGGGTCCTCTGACAATGATGGTTGTAGTTCTCAACCTTGTTTGGGTTTCGTTGAGGGTGCTGGTAACGTTGACTCCATGGAGTCTAATGCTTATGTTTTTCTTTTGGGTCTTTAAACCCACAAGGCCCAGCCCAAATTCAAAGGGCCGGGCCCCCCCTACTCCCCTTGTTCCCCAAACCTTGAACTCCACCCCCGTTGTCTCTGGGACATTTGCTTTAACATCTGCCCAAAGCAACCCCCTTCCCACTCATCCTTTTGCGCAATCTGTGCAACCGCCCGAACCCTCCTCCCTTTGAGTTTTTCACCCGTCGCCCAAAAACCCACCTTGCGCTCTCATTTGACCTTCTAGTTACCTGCGCTTGATCAAAACGCTTATGCTTGTTTGCTTTTTGCACAAAAAACAGTCCGCGAAATCGAAAACCGAATAACGAATTTCACGGTCCACAATTTTTCGTCTCGAAACCTCTCCGCAAATGACATTAAGGTTTTGGGCTTCGGTTTAAAATTCATCCCCCGTCCACCTCCCATGAATAAATCGACCATCCTTAAAGAATTTGCCTCATTCGCCCGTTTCTTGCGCTTGCAAAATTTCTTTAAAAATCAGCCAGAAGACAACATTTCATCTTTTGAATTCTTGGCTGCTCTTCAATTAGCTAAAATAAAACTTCGACCCATCAGTAAATGGTGTTCCTCTATCAATTGTTGTAATATGGAGCTAGAGCATAGCATTCGTTGTTGCCTAGACACCCTCGAAACTGCTCTCACCCCCATCAATTTCTGCACCCGTCCCTTTCTCCTTGGTGCTCTTCGAGGTCTTCAAAACGATAAGAGTATTGTTATTTGACCTGCAGATAAAAACTTGGGTGTTTGTGTCTTGGATTCCAGTTGGTACTTGAAGAAAGCAACTCGACAACTCGCCGATTCGGATGTCTACCTGCACGTAGATTCTGTTCCTTGAGAAAATCTTCATTTTCAATTGTCCTCCTCCATTGGTTTTCAAAAATGCTCTCTATTTTTAAGGATGCATTGTTTCAAAACAAAGCTCATAAACATTGTACTTTTTACATCATCCCTAAAATCCACAAATCGGTCATGGTTGGATGCCCTATTTGTTCATACAAGTGCTACCTGTTGGAATCGGCCTCCTGCCTTCTCCATTTTTTGCTATTTCCGATGCTTTGTCATCAACCAAACCATCTCAAAGATTCCTCTACCTTGATCCGAGACCTTCATGATAGATCTCTACCTCGTAATGTACTTCTTTTTACATTTGATGTAGAATCATTGTATCCTAGCATTCCCACGGATCAGGGACTTTTGGCTCTCCAGAATATGGTTGATAATTACTTCGCTGCAAACCCCACAGCTTTGTAATCTCTGTACAACAATGCCATCATGGAGCTTCCAACATTGGTGCTTTGAGAACACTATCTCGAATTCAACAAGGTCGTCTACAAACAGATCAGGGGCATTGCCATGGGTAGCAACTTTGCGGTTGTCTACGCATGTCTCTTCTTGTGTCACCTCGAAAAATAGGTTTTCGTTGCTCCTTTGTCCGATGACCTTTTTTATTTTAAAAGATTTATCGATGATGCTTTTAGCATTTGGGGTGGTTTGGAAAATTCCCTTCGTACCTTGCTTGAAAGGTACGGTAATATTTATCCTTCTATAAACATTACCCTCACCATTTCTGACTCCGCAATCAACATTTTGGATGTCACTTTTTTCAAAGGTTCTCAGTTTCTCAACACTAGTATCTTGTCTACCAAGTGTTACTAGAAACCTTTAAACACATACCAGTACATCCCTTTCTCCTCTTGGCATCCCTTCCATCAGAAGAAAGCCTTTATCATTGCGGAGCTCAAAAGGTACCTCCTCAGGGAATCTTGTCTTGGTGACCTCCAACGGATTCGGCGACAGTTGTTTCTTCATCTTCGGACATGCGACTATCCTTCCCGTCTGCTTTTCAAATGTTTCTGTCTGGTACCTGGTGCTTCACGGAGATCCCTTCTGGATAGACTTCATCAGAGTCATGGCATTCGTAGGAAATGGACCCCTCTCGTTTTCAAAATGGATTTTAGTCCTTCAACTAAATCCTTGAACGTGAGGGCACTCCTAAACCCTATACTTTGTCGGCTACGACACTCCAAAACGCCATTCCAGATGTGATCTCATGTTGGCGAAATCCTAAAAAGTTGCAATCTTTGCTGGTTAGGAACAAATTTAGGTGCTCCACTCCCACCCCCACTCAGCCTGTACGAGTGGGGCCGGTTTAATTTTTTCAAAATCCTAACGTTTTTTATTTTCTCCGGTCAAGTTGGGATTGTTTTTAAGAGCACACTTTGGCTCTTGGATGTTGTATTCACTTTGCAAGAAACATATTGAAGAGGGGTGAAACTCCCCGAAAACATTTTGTGTTCAATGCTTGGTTTGTACATGTCATTTCAGAGCCTTCTGTTCCCTTAGTTTCTCTCTTGTTTTTTCAGTTTTTTCTCCTGTGTTCCTGCTTTCCTCAAACCGTTCTTTTGCTAGCCGCACAAGATCTCCAAAAAATTTTTCAAACTCCTAAACCTAAAAATTTCTGTTTATCTTGTTGCCTGGTGAAAGATGAGCTCTGCAGGTCAGCAATCTTTTGATTTGATGATCTGATTATAATACATTTTGTCCCATTAGGGGATTTTACAATGTTTAAAAGGTTGTAATTCTATCGTGAAGAGTCACAATGCATAGCAGAATAAATAAGAAAGTTGTAAAAGAGTGTTAATTTGGCAATTGCAACGTTTACCAATCAAGATTTTAAGTGTGTTTTTATTGCATTGTTAAGTAGACAAAATTTTCTTCCGAAAATAAAAAGAAAGAAATAGATTTGCAACTTGTGGTAGAACTGAACACTCTATTTTGAAGTTTATATTTTAACATATCTGCAATTGAAAAAAAGTGGCTGCTGAGAATTAGTTTAGCTGCCCAACGTGCTATCCATCTGACCTCCTCATTCTCCATTAGGTTTTCAGTTTGCAGCAATTCAGTATAGTTCCAGGTTGGGTTCTTGGGTTTTGGTTGCTCTTCTTCCTTCACTTGGTTTCAGGCCTATTTCACTACGCTTTGGCATCCTAGACTCACACAGCTTAGACTGATGGCAAAGGTGGCTAAATTCGTGACTGTCTTACTCGATCAGGAGTTTTGGGTTTTTGTCCGAGGACATCACGACTTACATAGATTGTCGTGATGGCTTGAAGAACTCACAACGTGCTTAGATGGCTCACTGAAAATGGTGAACTTCATGTTGCAACAATTGCAATCTGGCTCTGCAGTGTGCAAATTTAGAGAGAGAGAAAACAGGCTCGAAAAGCAGGATACAAAGTAGAAAAGGCCATTACTAAGGTTTAAAATTCCCGTATTGGAAAATGAATTCAATAATTATTAAATATTATTGCAACAGTGAACAGACTGGACTAGAAATAGAAATAGATCAAACCATTGGAATCACAAACCAAAAGCCCATTCATTTTAATCCCATCTCCAAATAATTAATTAGCCAATCACATAAACATGTGCACCAACCCTAGGAATTTGTACTTTAAAGAACGACAATTGTAATAAATTTCCTTCTTATGCTTTGATGTGGCCGAAACTTTGACAAGGTTGAGATCCAACTACCAAGGCCTTTATCCTATTTGTTTAAGGCAAGATAATTAAAATATGACACAAGAACCAAAGGAGTAATTAGAACCTTGGAATAACAAATCGTACTTATATGCACTAAGAAGGTCTAAGTTGGCTTGTATAAGGCTTTCTCTCCTACTTTGGTAGAACCTCCCTCTTTGGCTTCCCTCTTTGGCTCTCACCTTTGGAAGATGGCTAAGCAATTGGATGATTTCTCTAGGAGGGAGAGTAGGTATTTATAATGGCAATAAGCTAAGGTTTGCTTCATCGGGTAATTCTAATGGGTGTTTAAAGCCCAAAATAACATGTAGCTACTGCTAATTATTTTTTCCCCCAACTCATTTTTAAACTCGGTCCTCATACTATTTTTCTGGTTACTCATGTGAAAGGTAATTGGTTTATGGTCTAAGGTTTAAACCCAAAGATGCTATCTCCAAAGCATACTTCGATTTCTATCTTTCCGATCCAACAATTACATAATTAATTTAATAACATTATAAAGCAGGCAAGCATATAATACAATCAATCATACACATCATAAACTCGATGGACCCCATGTGCTTTAACCCATCTAGTTCATGATACCTCTCTATCGTAATCCCAACAAGATTAGTGCATATATGCTTAACAAAATAATATCATTTAAAATTTTAATAATGGAATAAATTGAACCACAATATAAATATTAGTTCCCTCAAGTTATGATAGCAAGCTATCAAACATATCACACAAGTAAAGGCACACAACATTGCTGTGACAAGATACAACAAATAGGCTATACACCACACATCCAAGGTTCACGTCATAGGACATACCAACAATAGAATGGGATCTAAAATAAAGGTGTTACAATTTTTTTGTCAAAAAAATGTATAGATAACATGGGCTAACCCAACAATGTAGGCAAACCTATTAATGTAATTGAAAGATTCATGATGATTTTCTATAGTTAACTGTGCACCTGATGCCACAGCCTAAACATATATTTTTACTGGAGCCTCTGGTTGCACAAGTCTTAGCATAACCCCTTGGGATTAAACCCGTAACTTGTAGAACATGATAAAATAAGCTTTTGATTAAATTAAATTGTCATGTTCTTAAGATAGCTTTTATCAGTAGGAGTGACAAATTTGTTATGAAATGAGTTTTGATGTTTTTTTCATTTATGATGTTAACATGCCATTTTGAAGGGAACATTTGCTTTTATTAAGAGTCAAATAAGCATTAATACCTAAATCTTAGATGCCTTTCTTTGTGCTGGTAAACCAAGTATGTTTTGGTTTACCTCTTTGTTGGTTCTCGGTAACTTTGATAAAGTGACCATTTCTAATAAGAGCATTTTCTGGTCTTTGTAGCACATAAGCAAATCATCCAAGATGATTTGCCTTGATTTGCCTTTATTTTGTCATACATGGTGCTAGTCCTAAACTTCCCCTAATAAGAGAGTTTATGTAGGAAAGAGAGATGAGTATTGAACTTTATTACAACCTTCAACGTGAGCCATTGCTTTAAGAATTCAATGACTCATTAGATCCACACAATGGCAATATTGCTTCAATCCTTACTTCTAGCCCTTGTGCCTTCTACCTGTGATGTAGGTCTCTTTTAAGCAGTTCTAGGATGTAGGAATTCTTTTAAAAACTTATGCAGTTTGATCTCTTTCCTTTTATTTTTATTTTTTGTTACGGGTGAATAGAGGCCCAGTGGGATTCAAACTCCTAGGTTTCAAAGAAGCTGGAAACGACACGACATACTCTAAGAAAACATTTTGGGGTGTTTCCTACGCCTGCTATGTGTTTGGTTCATTTATGTCGGAAATTTGGGTAAATGCATTTTTATGGCCATATTTATTTTATCGTCAAATTTCATAATTGGATCTTCAATTCACACCGCTCTTAATGTTGCTCTGTTGATATAACTGAATCTGCAACTTAAAAACAGTCTAGCAGTTCCCGGTGGCCTGGCTTGTTAGAGAATTTTTACTTATTTGATCATGTTAAAAAGCATTTTCCCTGCTAATGAAGTATCGTGAAAAATACCAGGGAGCAACAATCGTGGATCAGGCTGTAACTATCACTGCTGTTGAAGACTCATCCATTACTCCTCCACCTCCTTATGTGGTATCTTAATCGTTCTTTTAGTTCCCTTTTGTTTATTTTAAAGCACATTTCAAGTTCACTGACTATCGTTTATCATTATTTTTCCCCAATTCAAGGAAAAGCACACAGCATCAGAGGTGGCACCGACAGCTGCACCTGGAAGTAGTGGTAGTGCTAGTGGTAGTGCTATGAACAAGGCCCAGGACGTGGTGACAAGCATGCTTGCAAAAGGGTTCATATTAGGAAAGGATGCAATGAACAAAGCAAAATCATTTGATGAGAAGCATGGCCTTTCATCAAATGCAGCGGCTAGGGTTTCCTCATTTGACAAGAAAATTGGTTTTTCTGAAAAAATTACTTCTGGTACAGCAGCAGTAAATGAAAAGGTTAAATCCGTGGATGAAAAATATCAAGTATCAGAAAAAACCAAATCTGCAATTGCGGCGGCTGAACAAAAGGTTAACAGTGCAGGTTCTGCTCTCATGAAAAACCGGTTCGTCCTTCAGGGAGCTTCATGGGTCACTGGTGCTTTCAACCGGGTTGCCAAAGCTGCTGAGGATGTTGGTATGAAAACAAAAGAGAAGGTTACTGTGGCTGAAGGAAGCAAAGACGTATCTCATAATGATGATCCATCTCATGATGCTAACCCTACAAAGTATGTAAGCTTAGCTCAACATGACAGTAGTTCAGGGTTCTCTTCTCAACATCAGAATCCTACAGGATCTAATTAGATTGAGAAGGTCAGCTGGCTCTCGTTCTTTAGTTCAGTCAGACATTTATGAAAATCAGTTATGTTTATAAGCAGTGATTGGTTGTAGATATTAGATAAATCCGAGATTCTTTATTACAGCGTGGCTGGAATGTTCTGCGATTTGGGATTATAATTTATTTATTGTTCTCTTTATAGAATGACTGGTAGACAATCTGGATGATCCTGGAAAAATTCTGGTGGCTGAATAATTCATTCGTTGAGTGATGAAGGATTATCATAAAAATCCATGTTCTGCATTCATCTTCACCTTTGAAAATTTCCTTGTAAAGTGTATTTGTTTATTTGATAATCGAATCGAAATGAATTTGTGCATGGAATTTAATTTTGCCGCAGTGCATTTACACTTTTGGTGTTAGACTTCTGACATAAATAAATAGGGCTGTATCTAATTGCGTTCGGTATAGTTTTTCATTCCAGTCCAGTGAGTCTGATTGAATCGAATGAATTTCTCTGGTTGAAAGTTTCCAAATATTGATGTTTATATGGTTGCAAGGCTGTAATAGGTAACATTGATGGGTTCATACCAAGTGACAAGCGCGAGTGCAAAACAGTGTTGTGTTGATATAGTGTGATGCGTGAGGCAGTGGTCTGTCTTTCTTTCTTTCATGACATACGCAAGTAAGGTCCATATTTGATTAAAAAAATATAAACCTAGTAGAGCAACCAAGCTCCATATTTGATTTTGATATTGTTGGCAGTACTTAACGATGGTATCGTCCACGATTGATTATCTCGTCTTGGGCGAACTTGGCTCGTAACTTTGAGTAAGTCGTGGGTTATTCTTCACTAACGTTGTGGGCTGCTAGGTTACGAGGGTTGTTAACTTCACTTGTGGGTTGGGTTGGCTTCATTGTGATTATTAACTGCCGTTGTGATTTGGTAGGTGTTTTTTACTTGAGCTTAACATTTGACCTTTGTTCGTTACTTTAACTTGTGTGAAGTTCGTGCATGCGTTTTGCAAAGTTCATCTTTGGGGTTTGGGCATTGGGAGCTAAGAGAAATAGTTGTCATGAATACTTGAATCCATATCCAAATCATTTCATTCAAAACCTTTCCTGGACGATTCATTAAGTTTTAGGTTTCAGCCTATGAGTCTTGACCTCGTTGTTAACAAAACCCTTCTAACATACCATTTGGTATCAAAAGCCCAACCATGTTGTTGCATATTAAACTTTTGGAGTTCCAAGCCTCTACAACTACATACAACAGGGGTGTCTACAACTACATACAACAGGGGTGTCTACAACTACATACAACAGGGGTGAATCCAACATTGACTCAAAGGACCCAATCATCAAATCAACTAGCATACACCATATTACAAAAATCAAATCAACTAGCATACACCATATTACAAAAATCAAATCAACTAGCATACACCATGTTACAAAAATCAAATCAACTAGCTTCATTACAAAAATCAATCAACTAGCATACACATCATATTACATCAAATCAAATCTACATTAAATGCAACACAAATATCTTCAAAGTAGTTGCATAATGATGGTGGGTAAGGGTGACATCTTGTTCCTAGATGTTATGGTAAACATCAAATATTCGTAACATTCAACCTTATGAGTAAAGAATGCAATAGGGAAAATGTAGAAGGAAATGAAAAGAAAGTTTTATTAATATTTTATAATGTATTTGGGCTAGGCTTTGAGGGTTCCTTGGGGTTATCTTCTTTTGACATGTATCCCTTAGAGGTAATCCAAAATTGCCACCATAGTTAGGCTCCTATTTGGCAGAAGGGATGGCTAGTCACCTTCTCCCATTTCACTCGACACTCATTACTCACATTTACCAGCTTCACAACTCCATGTTGATCACAATGTGCCTTTTCAGGTCTTATTACAACTTGCCCTTTTGGGTCTTAATTATAGTAATTACAACATTTGTTATGAAGAGGCACCATCTTTCTTATGAAATGGCTCTATTTGGGAATAGAAAAATGATAGTGAGTATGCATAATGTAATGTGATAAACTTCTCACTTATACATACTGCCCATATACTTATTAGTTGACTAATTCCTTTTTTTTTTCATCTAGTTCATCTAACAAGCTGTCCTTCATTAGTACTTTCCCATCATCCATCACTTCGCCCCAAATGGCTATGCATCATAATTGTTTGTCCATCACTTGTTGAGCATCAAAATCAATCAAGAAATCATCCTACACCTCATCAAGCATCCACTACCATCACACAGAACTTTCATCATTTTCCTTACACAAACTCTTCATGAGATCCACTATCCTAGAGTAGTGTGAAACTTTAAATTAATCATCACTATTATTGCCTATTGATGCCATGACTTGAAACTTTGGGAACTTCATCCCAACAAGTCCCAATGACACAATTCCACACTACTTCCAAGTTGAATTGACTTAGAGAAACCAAGACCAAGTAGAAATGAAGTAATTCTATCTTAGTTGTATTAAATTTAACAGTAAAATACAAAAATGGAAGTGCAAAGCTCAAGTCATACTTCCAAAATCCAACATATTGACAATGAGACTCTCTCATAAGGGAGATACACTTGTACAAAACATTCTCTTGGCATTTTTCACTCTTCCTCTCTTCTCTTTTCTTCACTTCTCTTCTTTAGACTCCCTTAGCCTTTTTAAAGGCTTTGGTATTAACTCGATTGCCTTCATATGCTTTCTCTCTTTAAAAATGTAAATTTCTTAGACTACGAGTTGGCTATGATTAGCTATCTAGTAGTCCGCTCTGAGTTGACTACAACTAGTAGTTTGTGTACTCTGAGTTGGTTATAGCTAATAGTCTCTTGACAATTTAAATAAAAACCAAACCCTAAAAGTCTCATGCTTTACAGTGTGATTGGCCTACGATTAGCACCCTTCTAGCACTCCACTATGACTTGATTGTAACTAGCAGCTCTTTGGCAGTATGCCTAACAATCAGTACTTTTATTTTTAAGCTTTAGTAGCTAATTGTTACTTGGTTGTGACTAGCAATCCACTAGCAATTGGCTATGACTTGGTTGTAACTACTAGCTCATTAGTAGCAACCTGCACAAAAATTCAAAAACCACTAAATCATGCTCAAATGATTTCCAAACATAATAAGTATCCAAGAAAGACTCAATGAGGATTCAAAAGAGAATTACAAGTGGAAGATGTTCTTATCATCTCACTTCTCCTTTAAAAATATATTCTTAATATCATGTTACAGGTTGGAAGACATAATGTCCCAATGACACAAGGCTATTTGATTAAACTCCACAAAACACATGATACAATACATGAATTAAGTTAGTATAAAAGTGTTCACACATGATTATATCAATGACATGTTGACCCAACACATCACTTTTCTTAATTGTGATTATAATGTTTGATATTTTTAGGTTCATCTATTCTTGGTGGTTTATCCTCATACCACATCATGCTTCCAATAATTTACCATTAAGTTGAAATGCCTCAATTGCATCCCCATAGTGGCTCAAACCTACACAAAAACTCCATAAAATTCTAGGAAAAGATACATTAGTATCAATACAGGGCTTAAAACCTTGCCAACCCTCAATGGTAACACATCAAATTCCATTGAATTTTCTTATTTCTCAAGTTATATTATTCATTCTTACATACCATATATGCATTGTCCAAGAATCAATTATTTCTAGTATCAATAAAATCATAAGCTTTACATTCATCAATATATTTACTCATATTAATAGAATATCTAGTAGGACATATAATAGTATTTTGAAGTTCAAAATCTATCAATTCTTGTCCAAACATCAATGAAGATACAAACTACAATTTATTACTATTATAAATATCACAAGCCATTAATCAACATAAGAAATATCAATATCCATGGCTATTCAACATAGGAAACACATTTCTTCTTAGTAGCATGCACATAAGATACAACATTTACATTCTCACAAGGAGTATCCAAATAACCTATGTTATTTTTTCATGCCAAATGCATCAAACTAAGCATAATAAAATATATCATTATTAAAAATATCATTTCTAGTATTCACCCTTACAAATTATTGCAAACTATGGAGCATCAATGAAGAATTTATATCATAAGTATTATTTCCATTAATTATAGGCAATAGTCTAAACCTATTAGGATCCTTATGCATAGTTTAAACATTATTCTCTCCATCAAAAATAGATTTATTATTAAAATTCCATGGTCTTTGTGACATCGCATTCTTGGATGGGTAAACACCATTTTGTCGCTAATAACTTGAATAATGTGCTTCAAATAGAGCAACAACATTGCAAATTAATGGAAAAAGATGAAAATGAATTTATTAATGATGATAATGATAGGAACAATGTTGATATCTTCGGATCCTTAGAGGTATTCTAGCACTACCACCATAGTTAATCCATTAGAGCAAAGGGGTGATCAGTTCCTTCTTGTCCTGCTTCTCTCTTCTCTCATTACTCGCCATTGATGGCTCCACAACTTCATGTTAGCACAACCTCTATGTCTTTGGCCTTAAATGCTATGGTCCCAAAGGGTACTACAGATGATTAAAACTCCTCATAACGAGGCACCCCTTCATCCAAAGGTTAATTACATTATTTGCGCATAATACAACTTTGGTTCATAATTAGGAATGAGATATTATAATCTACCTTCCTTAAGAATCTTACTCATCTTTGAGCTCCTTTTCATTATCTAGTTATTCAGTAGTTGTATTCTTCATTTGTTCCTCATCCTTGACTCCATCATTATTATCATCTACATAAAACTATTTATAGGAGTTCCTAATACTTATTTAATTTATTAATTAAGTTTATTAATTATCATTATGTTTAAAACAGTGAAGATAAGAATGTAGGATGAACTCTCTAGTTTTCTATATTTACTAATTACAATTTGACCATTGAATGCATTCTATAATGGTTTTATTTTGAAGTTTCTTCATTCTTTGATCTTTGATGACAATAGGTTTAACTTTGAAACTTACATTTGATCTTAGGGGTAATTTACTCTAATCTAGTACATAGGATATGCCATTTTTATGAAATTTTTCATAGTTGACATGGAAGACAAGATTGATTTTTAGATTCATTGGAAGGTCTTGTTGGTATACTACTTTACCAGTTTGTTCTAAAACTTGAAAGGGTCCACAATATTGAGAGGTCAATTTGGTATATTTTTCTAAGTTTAGGGAACTTCTTATTGGTTTGACTCTCAATAATACTTAGTTACCAATCTAGAATTCTTTCTTAAGGTGATGTTGGTTCATGTATCCTTTATATTTATCTTGGGTTGCTTGTAGGTTTTGTTTTACTTTCATAACAATGTTTTACATAATCTTTAATTCTTCCCCTTTCCATTCCACTTTGAAGGTAAGATCAACCCAGTTTAATGGCGCTTGACAGTTCCACCCATAGACAACTTCAAATGGGGTCCTATGAATTGATCCTTGATAATTGTTATTATAGGTAAGTTCTATCAGATGTAAATAATTCTTCCAAGTCTTGGGTCTACTTTCAACATAACTTCATAACATTTCTTTCAAAATTCAATTAACTCATATGGTTTGATTATCTGTTTTAGGGTGGTACACCATGCTAAACTTTAATTGAGTTTCAAGCTTCTTGAAGAAGTTCTACCAAAAGTAGGAAATAAACTTTGGGTCTTGATCAAATGTGATTGATTTGGAACATCCATCTAAATGAAATAGTTTTCATATGAGCTTTTGGGCTTGTTCATCTATGGTGTTAGTAGATTTTAAGGGTATGAAGTTAACCCTTTTTAATAGCTGATCGACAACTACTAGGATTGAGTCATTCTGCTTCTTAGTCAATGGTAGTCCTACAATAAAGTCCAAAGTGACATTTTTCCATTTCCATGTTGAAACTTCTACTGGGTGTAATAGATCACAGGTTTGCTTTGCTCTACCTTTACTCTTTGACACATTGGTAATTCTTGATACACATGGATGTATCATTCTTCATTTTGGGCTAGAAATAAAAATTACATAGCATTACATAAGTCTTGATATGATTAGGATGTCCAACATATGGAACTTCATGTGCTTCACTAAGTAACTTATGCCTATAGGTTCCTTTTGGAATCCATACTCTTTCACATTTCATCAGTATTTCTTGTAGGGAAAGGTCGTAGTTAGGCTCAAAATTTATGTTGGTTAATATTTGCTTAAAATAAGGGTATTCCTTTATCTACTCATTAATTTATTCTTTCATAGGGGTTATTATAACTTCAATCATTAGGTTCCACATTTGGCTGAGGGCATTAGCCACTACGTTTTGTTTTCCAAGGACATAATTAATCTTAAAATCATATTTTGTAAGTAATTCTAGCCATCTACATTGTTTTGTATATAAAATTAGTTGTCTCTGTAGGTGTTTTAAACTTTTATGATCAATTTTTAAAACAAATATTTTCCCACAAAGATAGTATCTCAAAACCTTTAAAGCATGAATAATAGCTAATAATTCTAGATCATGAGTTGAATAATTTACCTTAGCTCATTGTAATTTACAAGATTCAAAACATACCACCTTATCTTCTTGTGAAAGAATTGCACAAATTCCTACCCTACATGCATTTGTAAATACCTTGAATGATAGATTTGCATTTAGAATTCTTAAAGATAGGAACTATCGTTAAGAGCATGTTTAACCTTAGAAATACTTTGTTGCATCTTTCTTGGAAATGGTTAGTCAAAGGTGTTACCAGAGTAGAGTAATCTTTTATAAAATGGTAATAAAATCTAGTTAGACTAAGAAAACTATGGATTGTAGTAGTATCCTTAGGTATTGGCCATTCTTTGACTACACTTACTTTAAATGGATCTACTTGCAATTCTTGTTTTGATACAATATGACCAAGATAAGATACTTCTTCCTTAAAGAATTCACACTTACTCAATTTGTTTTTAATTGATTTTTTTTTGAAAATCTCCATAGGAGTTTTCAAATGATCAACCTGTTTCTCTATTGTCTTAAAATAGACTAGTCTATTGTCCATAAACACAATGATAAATTTGTCTAGGTATTCTTAGAATATGTTATTCATTAAGGCCATAATGTTACAGGTGCATTTATTAGTCCAAATAAAATCCCTATAAATTCGTATAGTCTATCTTCTTCTGAATGCATTTTTCTCAATATCGTTATTCTTAATTCTAATTTGGTGATAGTTGGATTTTAAGTCGATTTTCAAAAAATAGCATGCTTTTGCAAGTTGGTCAAATAGATCATTGATTCTAGGTAAGGGATAGGTATTTATATTATTATCTTGTTTAAGGCCATATAGTAAATATATAATTTTAGTATAGCATCTTTTTTCTTAATGAACATGATTGGTGCTTTCCAAGGTGAAACAATGGGACATATTTTTCCTTCATTTAACATTTGATTTAGTTGCATTTTTAATTCTATCATTTTCAAGTGAAAAACCTATAAGGGGCTTTCAATACTAGTTTTGTTCCTAGAAAGATATCACTCACATGTTCTATTATTCACTTGGATGGTAATTCGCTAGTTTCACTAAATTTTGAATTTTTATATTCTTTAAGTTCTTTTGAAAGTTTAATGTTTCCAGGTTTTTAAGGTTGAGTTACTTTTACTATGAACATAGCTACACCTTTCTTAATTAGTATTTTGGATTGTTTGATGGTTATTATGAGAATTATATTTGCTTTTTCCACCCTCCTTAGAATCTTAATTCCATTAGTGATTGGCATTTTCAACACATGGGTTCTAAAGTAGGCAATAACATTAAATATTTGAAGGAATGACATTCCTAGAATTGCATATAAATCTCCTAATTGAAATTTGAAAAATTCATTAGAAAAAGAAAGTTTATAAAGAGAAAAGCTGATTTCACCATACTTGGTATGCTTACTCACAAATGTCTTATCTGCAAGTTCAACTTTAGTAACTTTCTTTGAAGGTAAGGTTAGGTTTAGTATTTTAACTAAATTTGGTGAAATAGAATTATCACTAGCACCAATATCAAATAAAATTTTGACCTCCTTACCCTTTATTGAACCTTCAAAATTGGGTAACGTAAATTGAAATTTCTACGAACCTAACTTGGTTTATGTCAATTTTTTTTCAATATAGTCAAAGCAGTTGGTTGGTCTTTTCCATTAATTATAGTGTCATTGGGCTTTTGTTTCCTAAGTGGATTTCTTTGAATTTTGGGTTGCTATTTTGGACAATCCCACTTGAAGTAGTCTTTACTATAATTAAAGCAACTAGTTCAAGTTTTCTTAGTTGGTCTCTCTTCTATGGTTACTTGCTGTAGGATTGCATTTCTTACCTAGTTCAGCTCTTCATAATCCTTGGAAATTCTATATGCCTCATCCACTATCTTTAAATTATGGTAGCATGTTTGAGAGTGTAATTGGGCCAGCAGTCCATTTATGAATTAGAAGGCTAACTAGTTTTCATCTTGATAACTTTCATATCTTGATAGATCATAAAACTCCTTGTTATAATCCTTCACTAATTGTTGATCTAGTCTTAGTGAGTTAAATCACATCTTATTCTCCTTAAAGAAAAAATTTGTACAAATTTTTTCTCAAAGTCTCAATAAAAACTATGCTAGTTCATGATCAATCCTTGAGGATTTAGACCATCACATTATGGTAAGTTCCCTTAGATACATAGAGATAACTTCTAGTTGTTTTTGGTTTGATATGTTTAACATGTCAAAGTAGTTCTTCATAGTGTCGAGCTAATTTTTTAGTTTAGCACAAGATCCCAAGGCTCCATCATAATGGTCAAGTTTTATCTTCTTGGCATGCACTTGGGTTAGTAATTCTCTAGGTAGGGTTGGCTAATTTCAATAGTTTTCTTCCTTTGGTCCTAAACTTGGTCCTTGAAATGAGATTTCATATCATTGGCAAGTAATTTATGGGAATTGGTCTTGATATTTATCTTAGGATTGGAATTGGTCTTGTTAATAATCTTTTGGTTGGGGTTGATTTTGGTTATGATCTCTAGGTTGGTTTTGATTTTAGTTATAGGGTTGCATCAAATGATATGTTATCTATTTGATGGAGTTTGCAAATAAATCCATCTTTTCTTAGACTTCAAAAAATTTTCCTTTTGAGTTCTTGGACAAATTTCTAATCTCCTTCAACATATCTTACATATGCTTCTTGAATCCTTGATTTGCTTTATAGAGCTTCTCTTTAGTGCCTCTAATCTAATTAATTTGTTACTTAAGAGAATTCATTTGATCATTAACGTGGGCCTCCATGATTCTCTAATGCATTCTCTAGGTTCCAAATATGGGGAGGTAGAGAGATAAGGTAAGATGACTATCTCTATGACTTCATTTTATCGGGACCATAGGTGGTTAGATAGTTGCTAGGAGGTGTTTGAACAACTAGAAAGAAATTTTTTCCATGTAACTAATCCAACTCTTTAGTGGAATTAAATTCAGAGAGTTGGAATTAAGTAGAGACTTCTATTTAGTTGTTAAGTCTCTTTTCTAATCTTACTATTTATGCCCAAATTAAAATTTTAAGATCTTTCATATAACCTTTGTTATGGGTTCATATCTAATTTCAGGGTCCCTAGGAGCCATTCTTACTATGCCAATGCATCCAGAAGGTTGAAATCTATAAGAAATGACTCTTTGATCATCGAAAAAAGCTTACAAGAACAAACGTTATTACCATTTCAAGTTTCCTAAAAGTTGCATGAATTTTGAGACTTATCAAGAGGTCATCCATCCTAGTACTACTCCAAGACCACGGTGCTTAATTACAAAATTTTCTTTATTAGGATATTGATATGCAAGTTTGAATGGTTTAGTCAAATTTGATCAAGATTGAATATTTAAATTTAAATTTAGATTTCCATTTTTAATGAAAATTTTAAAATTTTCTACCTAGGAACTTTGGTGCTAATGGTGTCTACTAGTTGTTATAGTAAGAATCATCATAATTAAATTCACAACAACCTTACATGAAATGAGATGACATTCTATGACCACTAAATAGTTCAAAGATATACCTTAAATAAAAAAGGAACTTTTAGATCATTAGAAAGACTAATAGCCTACATTGTCTTTTTGCGAATAAAAAGTTAAACCTGAGTGATTAGATTACATAGAATATGTTGGTTTTTTTAAGAGTAGAAGATAATAATTTTTGTTTTTATTACATAATAGGAGTTTATTTTAATAAAATATAGGAAATTTATAAATTGATGGGTAGTTGTAATGTTATGTTGGTCCCAATCCATATATATATTTAATTTTTATGGTTATCTAGACATTGAAACTATATTGTATTATTTTTAGTAAATTTTATCCCACTGGTCATATTTGTATAATCAAGTCATCTCTTGGAAATTTGTATCAAGGAATCATTAGTATAATTTTAGCAATAATTTCACTAGTTCATTATCAATTCATCAATCTTTCCTCAATACATTAATTTATCAATATTTAACAACATCATTCATCATTATTTACTTAATCTTGGAAGTTGAATAGTTAGAATTGGGGACATTCACTCTTTTGATAATATCTCAGTCATTTAACAATATTTTTCAGTAATTCTAGATTTATTTGAAAGCTAGAATAGATGGATTTTTTTAGTTAAAATTTCATTTTAATATCTATAACAATTTGGGAGATATTTGCTTTGAGATTTGGCAAATTTTTCAAGTCATGAAATTTTATCAAAATGAATGATAACAAATGATTAGATTATTTCTCACTTATCTCATAATGATTTGATGTAATTATATATTTATTTGAAAGCTAATATCTATGGGAAGATTTCTCTTAAATTTTTTCTTCAGGAACTGAATAACTTGTGACTTAACATCTCCTAAAGTTTCACTATTAGAATTACCTTGATTTTTGATAGGTTGGAAAGAATATAATATAACCTTAGCTTCTACATATCTTTTGTAGTACTTCTTATTTCTAAATTGTAGATAAATACATAATATTTTCAAAAATATAAATTATATTAGTTGATTCATTATGAAGTTGATGTGGAGCCTACCTCAATAGACCCCAAAAGGACCCATTTCATAAGCTTTGTAAGAAAATTTAGCTTATAAAACAAGAACAACATAATAAAATGGAGAAAATCTTCATTTTGTTAAGAATAATATTAAAATTTAGTGAAATACATCAAAAATGAGGAGCCAAGCTTAATTCACAACTCTCCCAAGGATCTTAAAGGCAACACACATCCCCTCTCAATCCTCAATTGCTCACCATGGAGCTAAAGCTCAAGAAAAGACACTTATAAGAGATTCTCTCATCCTCTCTCAAGTGCTATACCTTAACTCTCAATTGATCCTTCATGCACAAGCTAAGCTTTAAGGATGTTTTCCCTTAAGAAACTCACCTGACTCCTTAGGGTCTTAACAAGCTCTCAAGCTTCATAACGTATGCTTTCCCTCAATAAATACATCCAACCCCTCAAGGTCTTAACAAGCTCTTAAGATTTACAATGAATGCTTTTTCTCAAGAAATACATCCAAACCCTTAGGGTCTCAACAAGCTCTCAAGCTTTACAATGAATGTTTTCCCTCAAGAAAATCATCCCACTCCTTAGGTTTTCAATAACCTATCAAGCTTAATAAAAGATGTTTTTCCTAAAGAAATACATTCAACCCCTTAGGGTAAATTTACAATGGAATGAGAGACAAGAATGAATTAAATTAACTCTTGAAATTTCTTGCTTTGAAGCTCAACACAAAATACAATAAATGATAGAGAGATGAGGATCTTGACTTTACAAAGATATATATAATTGTTGCTCAACACATCAAAAGATAGAGAAGATGAGAACCCAAACTTTACAATGATGTATATCAATGCTTGCTTATATTTCCTTCCCAATTTCATTTTCTTTGCATTTAGGTTTGTCTTTCCTTTATGTGTTTATTACCCTCCATTTTCCCATTGGAATTCCTACAATGAGTAGAAATAGCTAATTGAGATGTCTTACTCATGGCCTAGGATGTATAACTAATTTTGGCTACTTCCAGGTGAGACTTCTTGTCTAGGCTCAAGACATCATGGGTAAAGGTAAGATGTCTTCTTGAATTATTAGACATCTTCTCTTGGTACGAGATGTCTTCTATTTGTGCAAGACATCTTGCTTGAGATCTGGGATCTTAGTAGAGATATCTCCTATTAGCTTGAGATGTCTTAATAAGTGTGAGATGTCTTCTCTTGGATTTGAAAAATCTTCTATCCTCATGATCCTCTTCAGTTTCTTACATCTTCTCTCAAAATATAGCATGTTGAATTTTTTATTCTTTTTCATTTTTTGGTCTTCTTGGTATGCCAAATGCATCTTCCTTGGCCTATAAGATCTCATAAAATACATTGACAAGTTCTTCATTTTCACAATTTTGATACATCAGAAAAGTTAACAATCTTCTCCTTTTTGGTGATGTCCAAAACTTGAACCATGGGTTACCATGAAAGTAATGATAGGAATACATAAATATAAAATTGCTAGATAAGATAATAAATTCTCTATTGTAGTAAGGAGAAGAAAGGATGGTAAGTTACGAATTGATAATTACACAACCATCAACAATATTTCCAAAACTACCAAAAGCAGGACACAAATTTACTTGATCAAATATCTCCTCAAATCATTGTCTTTGATAGATACAATATGCATACCAAGTTTTAAAAAAAATATGTGGCCAAGATATTATAGTGTAAATACTCCTTAACCTAACAACATGATATTCCAAATAAACAAGAATGGCATAATCTCAAAAAAATGTCCTAATAGTATATCCTCAAAATTACTAGCAGCATCTCCTCATCATAACTTAACACAACATATGCAATGATAACCATGTCACATTAAAAATATATATCCATTTCATAAGCATGTAAAAGAAAATATGTATCCATATCATGTCCAACCTCAAATTCTATCAACATCTCAAGGATAACATCAAGGATCATACCAAAAAATCTTCCCATTTTTGAACATCACAATAAAGAAGTGCTCACTATCTGCCCACTAATCTTTGTGTTATCATTGGAATTTAAAACAACATGAGTAGAAATGAGTAGGCTTGTAAGTCTCTTCTTCCTCATCATCATTGCTAGTGCTAGAGTAGAAGATCTATCTAGATAAGGACAAGATGGTATTATGTTGATATTTCTTGGGAACATATTGTTCCTAATGCTCTATAACACCAAAAAAGATGTCCATATCCTTATGCTAAAATGTCTATGGAACTTCTTAGAGAATGTTTCAGAAGACTTCTCCTACATAAGTGGCCTTGAAGATGATGGTTATGGGTAAGGAACAAGATCCTTCTACTAATGTTTTGGAGCTCCTACTAGCTCCTCTAAATATAATGCATCTTTTGAAAAATAGGCTAACATTCCTATTTCAATGTATCTCCTTTAATGTGATATGTCTGATTTAAACATGTTCTCTTATGAACTAATCTTTTATTTCACTGTGCTTTGTCCTTCAATGTTGAATTTGATTCTGTGTCATTGTTGTACTCACTTTGAATATTTTCAACTTAATTCAGATAATTGGATATACTCTATGGATTTTTAGCACTTGGTCATCTTTAGAAATCTATATTTAATGTTTCATGTGATCTGTAGCGTTGTTTCTAGTCTTTTATCTTCAGCTTGCCAAAAATAATGTTTCACATCATCAGTCACATCATTTTGGCTTCACTTCTAGTTTTGATGTCTAGAATCTATTTCATCTTTGAGGTCCAATGTTAGCATTCATCTTTAGCTTTTAAAATTTCACATCAAATTTACTTTTAACACCCTGCGTTACACTTTTGATGTTCAATGTTAATTTCATCTTTGCTATCCAATGTTAGCATTCATCTTTAACTTCAATATTTGATGTTAAATTTACTTTTTACACCCTAGATCAAACTTTCGACATTCAATGTCAGCTTTTATCTCTAGCTTTGAATGTTTTGTGTCAAACTAATTTTGACATCTTATTTCAGATTTTTCTTTCAACATCTTTCATCAAACTTTCTTTCAAAGTTTGACATCAATTTGTCTTTAACTTTTAACGTTCTACATCATACTTTTAACATCTAACATCAAACTTTATAATCTACATCATTTCTCCTATCCAGAACCTTATATAAGCTTTCAAAATATTCTATGCATCCCATTGCATCATTTCTACATAGTCTAGGAGGCATTTTCAGCCTATATATAAGAGAATACCTCGAAATATAAAGTGATCACATCTATAATCATTCGACTAGTATTTCATCATTTTCAAATGCTTAGATCTCATTGGTGCTTTGCTGCTAAGAGATATGTTATTTAATTCAACTCTTTTTTTCTTTCCTCTCTCTCTTCTTACTAACATATTGTATCCCCTTCATGTTATCCTCTTAACATGTGAATATCCATAAAAAATGAAATCAATACACTAATTTGACTTCTCTTTTGTAATTGTTAGCTACTAGATCTACTTTTGTTCCTATTGGATTTGCATCAGTGCACTCATTGAAGCAAGAATAGGATAATAAAGCTCCTCATCAAATGCCTCTAATCTCTAGTAATGTTCTTGAACTTACTTTTTCAAGTTCTTTTCTATCTTGTTTAATCTAGATTTTCTATTTTGGGATCTTCTATCTATAGTTTTACCCAAATTTACTTTAAAAGGAAAATCTTGTGTGGTATATTAAATATCTTTGACTACATACAAGATGGTTATAATGTTAAATTACATTGGAGATATTTTGAGTTAAAATTTTCAATTACATTCTTTTATTTAAATTTATACAAATTCATTAGTCATATTATCTTTTTATAAAATTTATTGGTTCTCAACTATAATTATGCTAAGCATTATAATTTTTAATGATTATCGCATTTTGATATTTGTTGTATCATTTTAGTTTGCATCTAAAAGATGTTAACATTCATAGAGCAATTTAGTTATATCTTAAGTAGAAACAATGATAAGATTTGCTAATGTATGTGTTGTGAATAATTGCATATATAATTAAGAAATTAGAATGAAGAAAAGTAGTCATACTAAACTTAAATGGTGTGCTTGTAAAGGATGTACATTTTTCAAATGCAGAAGAATTAAAAAAGTATACTAGAAATTATGATGTTAGTCTACTACTTTATTTGACCTGGTTTTCATGAGTTCTTGACTCAATTAACTAGAGAAGAATTCAAATACACTTTCTAGTCATTAGCTCAGTTCATCAATATTAAAAGAATAGCAAGTTGTCTTATCGAAGATCTAGCTAAAAAATTAAACTTTACTTGGTGCCAAACACAATGTTGGAAGCATTATTAGAAAGATACTGTGCTTCATATTTTTCAAAAGCCTTTTCACTAGTTTTTTTAAATGTATGGTACTCAATATGTATGAGAGAATGTAATCATAGTTGATGACACAGATGACAAAATTCTAGATGAGGACAAGGAAAATTCATTAGGCTAAAAATATAATCCTAATAATCGTAGTGATAACTATTTTTTGGGGCAAAATTAAGAACAACTATGTCACAAAGAACAACTCATATGACTCATTTTAGATGGTTGTTGGTCTCTAGTACCACCAAGGGACAAATGCCTCCAAATAGCCTATGCTAATGTAAATAAGCTAAATATGACTAATTTTGAATAATAGTAAAGATTGATCTCTAAAACAGGAAGATCAATTTAAGGAATTGATGTTTTACATGTAATTAATTTTCTATTCCTTTCAGGTATCTCTTAACATAAATAAAGAAATTGAATAACTCTTCTATAGGTCTAGCTTCAAATATTGCACAACATACATATAGTGAATAATGCATTTTATAGAATACGTCAATATCAAACTCTAAGCTATCTACTAGCTAACTTCTCAAAGAAAGACCACAAAAGTTTTGCTAAATGGAGTGAGAAAACTAAGTGATGAGTGGTGAGGTACCCCTATGCTCAACCGTACGAATATGAGCGTGTACACACGATTCAGTCGAACCTCGCAAACAGACTAGTTGTGGCATCTAGATAGTTACACGTTGATCGCAGTTTGCTATCTTTCCACCTGGACTAGTATTTGCTTTGTCATGTATGGTTTAGTCTAGAGTGAGGTGTATGGTGTGGTTTTTAATACTATGCTACTCGTAGAGATAGTTGAAAATAATCGTGATTAAGCTAATAAGCAATATGGAGTAAAATCTAAACTAGCTTAAGTGCAATGAGCATCTGTCCTTAATCATTCGTACACATCTTGGACCTCATGTACTACCTTTGGGATTACAAAGCACACGTTACTTGAGCACCATTAAGTACGCTACTGGGTTACCAAGTAGTTACACTTAAAGGTTCGTGATTAAGACATACTCATTCCGCATTAATAATAGGAATAGTAAATAACGATAAATAAATATTAACTAAGGAAACAATAAATAACAATAAATAATTAAACAATTAAAAACTAAGTGAATGCTACAATGATGTAGTAATCTTGATCTTTATTGTCAATTGTGTGCATGCCCAAGTACGTCACACTCAAACAAAGGTTTCGTACAATTACAAACATCACACTATGGGCATGCACTTGGAAAAGAGCTGGAAACCAACTGAAAATTGACAAAAAGACTCTATCCTACAACTTACCAACTAACTCCCTTCCTATGTTCTTGAATGCTATATTAATAGGCCTACACAGGAATCATGATATTATGTATTCAATATTGTTATCTAGGCTGTGATATCACATATCCAATATTGGGGCTTGGCAAGCCATGATTCATCATACCTCCATGATTGAATAACAACTCGTCCTCAAGTCAAATAATCAAAATGAGAACGAGTTCCTTTGATTACACAATGGATATATATGAGATTATTGATTAACTATGAATTACTTCATGCTGTAGTGTGGAATTAAACAAAACAAAATTGGGACACAAACTCAGAGTACAAAAGACAAAATTGTTGGAACTCATGTGGTTCCTGGTGGTGGTGGCTCCTCCATGGGCCTCTTCCCCTTATCTTATGCTCCAAGTTTTGGAAATGGACTTCTCTAGAGGAGTACTTGAAGCTTTTCTTCTTTAGTTTGGGGATCATGTGTTGTCCATGCTGATGTTCTAATATTTGATGGAGTTGACACCTCACATGGGCACGATAGTTGCAGAAACATCTGATTGGCTTTGACGTACCAAGCTGCAAATAATCGTCATTCCTCCTCATAGGATCTGGCTTTGTCTCTACATTCTTGGTAATCTATGAGCCATCGAGCCAAATTCATCGTGACATATTTTTATCCTTGGTAGTTGGTCTTGACCACCCCTAATTCAGAATTTTCTACCTCTAATTTTTGTAGTGTCTTTTTGTGTTTCAAAAATTTTGCTTCATACTTGGCATAGGTGGCTACTACTTGCTTCTCTAATTCTATCCTTGGACTTCCTACTATCAACATGGCCAAGTTGGCATACCACAGGTTTGCCAACTCCATGTATGCAGTGAGATCCTATATCTATAGGTCCCAGCTCTTTAATTCTGCTTGGTGGGCAAAGGCATNTCTTAGCCAGAGAAAATAGAACCCTCTCAATGAAGGAGGTACATGTGATCCGTTAGAAGATGGCTATTGAAATAAACACATGGCAAAATGAGGCTAAGCGACATGAGAAGCTAAAGAAGCATTTTAGAGATCAAGTGAGGATGTACAAGTAGATCATTGAGAAAGAAATCCATATGGCCAAGGCCCATATCAACACTCTTAGTGCTCAAAACGCTTACTAGTGAGCCATATTGGATACTTATGCCTTTGCCCACCAAGCAGAATTAAAGAGCTGGGACCTATAGATATAGGATCTCACTGCATACATGGAGTTGGCAAACCTGTGGTATGCCAACTTGGCCATGTTGATAGTAGNCATTTTATTCTCCTCTAACAATTATTTAGTTGCTCCATCTGAAATAACTCTAGCTAGTCTATTGGGATTAATTGGGACAGATCCCGCTGTGCAACTTACTGGGCGACGAACTTCTCTTGAAGTCTTTTCAACTCATCCTATGCATGTTCTGCCCTAAATTTTGCCATGACTAGCTTTCCTTTTATGGAGATGAGGCTTAATTATGTTGTTGTGACATCTTGAGGGATGTCAAATAAGGACATCATCACTTGTCCTGTCTGTAGCAACTGATCCAAAACATCCTCATGATCTACAGGAGTCATCAAGGGACTGGCTAAGGTTTGAGCATTGTGTGCTCCTATAAAATCTATTGGTGGCATAACAGGGACACTAAATGATTCTTTGATGTGGTCTACAACCACTTTTTCTGATCCTGCTGCATCCTAGTGTTGCATAATCACTATTGTAGCGCCTTCATCAGTTTCTAATTGTACTTGAAAAGATTCAGTGTTTCTAGAGATTTGTTGTGACCAATGTGATTCCCCTTCTCTTGTTTGAATAGAAAACTTTCCCTGTGCGTGATCAATGAAAACCATGGGCTGTACGGCATTGTCAATAACCTTGAAAAGGTTAGCCTCATCATGACTCCCCCAATTGACCATTTTTGCAATGGCCCTGAGATGGCTCATCGACGGTCAATAATCCTATGGTGGCAGCAACAATTGGTCTTGCTGGCCTATGGGTTGTGTGCTGGGCCCTACTTCCTATTGTTGACTGGGCCTTATGTCTGGAAGTTAGCTTGGCTTAGTTGTTTGAGGTGCAGTGGGCCCAACCATCTACTATTACTCAAGCTCCAATGTCTCACTAGCATCTTTCCTTGGTGCTGGTGGCTTCACTAATTCGGAAAATGAGGCATTTTGAGCCTTTTTGGGGATTTCATTGGTGTACCCTAGAATTTCAACACATTAGCATAGCTTCTTGATTAGGTAGGGAAAAAGAAATGCAAACTTCCCTATCTTACGTTCTTCAAACTACCTTAATATTTCTGTGAGATATAGATGGGGTAGGTTGGCATCAACCTTGCCTATTAGGAATGCACTTTCTCTAGCTGCATAGGTGGAAATTCTATTTAATCCTTTTGTTGAGAAGAGGTGATAGGTGCCAATTTTAAAATAGATCCTCTCTTCAAGTGTGAGCTATCCATATGTTTTATCCTCCTTGCTGTATGCCCTTTTTAACCATATTTTCCATGCATTAGCCTTAGAGCAAGTGGATAGGTGAGTAACCTTAGGCCCTGTATTCAGAAGGTTCAGAACTTTTGAAATGGCCTTGGCAGAGAAATCAATTGAAATCCCACCAATATCAGTGGTGGTGCCTTCTTCCTTGTTATGCCAAAATTGGTACGTCTTCCCCAAGTACCAATCGCCACTCTCTGAGAGAATAGGCCACAGTGGAGACCCTTTATGTTGATCTTTGACTGACTTAAGGGAAAATTTGGTAAAAGGTTCAAAATTGAGTTCCACGATCACTGCTATTGACGTGGACCTTTCCCAAATTTCTTGAATGCATTTGGGAGACAACGTGAGATGTTGTCCCTATTCAGGTGCCTTGCCTTCTCCCCCTTCTACATGCCTAGATTGTGCAGTAACAGGAGGTTCTTGATGAATGCTGAATGATTGTGCCTCTTGTTCTGCATGTTCTATGGAAGGCACTAGGCCTCTGCCTCTCCTTGGTCGTTTGGATGCACCTTGAGAGGGTCCTCCCTATTGTCCTCATTTAGGGGCCATTTACAATCACACAGGATCAATTGTTAGTAAGGTCATTTAAAGAAATTCAATGTCTACCTTACTCATTGCCTTTAATAAATTCATTTCTTGTCTAGTGTGATTTCAAAGTTAGAAATTTTCATGAAAATTCCCCTAAAAGTTTTGATATCGGGCCCAATTTGATTAGGTGACTCCAAAAAAATAATTTTCATGGTATGGGTGAAGAAATAAAATTAATTTGGCATATGTTTTTATCATTTCTTAAGGTCAGTTACCCCTTATGATATCCTTCAAGAAACAACAAATTTTAAAAAAATTACGCTCAACTTGGAGCATACCCTTCCCCCACGACTAAGTTAAACACTTCAGGTTTAAGTAGGTTTGATTGGAACAAAAATTGGAGCATTAATGAGCAAGATATTGATGTTTGAATGATAGGTGCTCAGAGCATGAGAATTCATGGAAGAAAATTGTAACAATTCCCCTCACATGAATAGTGGAAAATGACATTGACGTGCACGGGGTGGGGGGTGTCATATATATAGATTTTATAGATGCAATATTATGTACATGTTAGCATGGACTTGCTATCGTGTCAGACTTGATACCGGGTACCTAATATCGCATCCCTTCTGAAATAGGGTACTTGGAAAAATTGATAAATTTTCAAATTTTCAAAGCAAAAAATGAAGGATTTAAGGTAAATTCAAAAGATCTAGAGTAACGTTGAGGAGACCTAAAGGCACCAAAAGTGTAATGAAGTGGAATTTTACAATGAAGTACATGAATAGGGTGAGGAAAAAGGACATGTAGTGGTGCATAGGAATGTTTAAATTAAAATGATGATAAAGGAAATGATAACTTTAGCAATGCAGTAGTTAAAGGGTATAAGATGATGTGGCGATGTGCAGTGAGTGAAAATTACAAAAGTTATGCAAGTGGGTCCTCCCCAAAGCAGGTTCCTACCTATCATGCCCTTGCATAACCACACCTTAAAATGTCTGTAGGCACTAAAAGGGTTAAATGCAATCTACACTAGTGCAACAAAACACACAGATGTTAAATACCACCATGATGAGGTATGAGTTCTATGCCACACAAGACACAAGTCAAAAATACCTGCATAGTGGGGTAATGAATCATAGAAGCGACTACCAAAATTGGGACATGAGGTAACTGACCTTGGGCACAATGAATCCTAAGTGTGAGGCATGATTGATGTATCATTAGCCTTTCACTCCAAAATCAAGACGAAGTCTATGCCTTTGATCAGTGACATTGCATCGTTTCATCCAATGATAGACAACCATAAGAGCACCATGATAGTAAGGCATTCGATCACTTGGCATTTTGTCCAAGGGAGGAGTCACTTGGGATTTCTTTGCATCATGTTCTACTTAATTTTTTTCTTTATTGCCTTTTTTCTTTCTTTGCTTTTTCTTCGTCTGGCCGCTTTAGCACTTTGTCTTTTCCAAAAGTGTTATGGAGAAGCTGCCAACCTTTAGGCATGGGTGCATGTCTTTCTAGTGGGACCCTCCAAAATAGCATTGAGTTTCTTTATTAAGTGCCTTTATTACTCTTACTCCCATTTTCATTAGATCTACAGGGATTTTAGTACAACCAAGTTGCATAATAGCACACACATATGTCACCAAAGAGAATCCACAAGTCTGCTTGATGTCACACCCTGGCCATTCCCTCTTAGTCCATCATTTTTCACTCTAGGCATAATGAGTACAAAGTTACTTTTAAGTTTTAATGATGACAAGAATATCATCATACGTAGAGTAGAACCTCTTATTAATAGAATGGGTGGGTGGATATTATGGGGCTCATTATCCAAATAATTAGTCCCCTGAGACTTAATAGCATAGAAAAAAATCTCAACTGATGAGTCACATGAGTATTTTAATCACTGATGAGATTAAAAAGGAAAAAAAAAATCTGAAAAGTGAAAAACTAGAAAACAAAAAATTGGAAAATCAAAGAAAAGGAAAAACATTTACTAATTCTACTTATTAGAATGGGGGGTATCCCCCATGATGAAACCTTTGAGTATGGCTAGAGTTAATAAATGAAAAATTTGGATCTAGGCATGTTAGAAACATTAGGGTCCAGTCATATCCAAACCATTTGGTGTCTTTTGATGTGGTGGCAGGAATGTACCCAAATTGGGGTTCACAAACTTGATTGAAGTAGGCATAGTGGGGCACACTTGATGTGGTCATGTGATAAGGAGCTGACCCACTATGGCATCCGTGACCATAAGATGGTATGCAAGGATTGATGTGTCTCTTCATGTGGTCATATCCATTGGCCTGGATGATTGTTGGAGTGTTAATTGGTGGCCTAGATAAGGTAATAGGAGGCATTGAGTTTGAGGAGGAAGATGCATCACAACACTAGGTTTGTGTTGAGTTGGAGGCTGTAGTGGTTTCAGAACCATGCTGTCTCTTTCTATAGTCATACCTAAAGAAAGGATGCTTTCGATGTTGTGGAGGACCTCCACTACTATTGATAGTAGCAGCATAAGTAATGTTCGTGGGTTGGTTCTATGGTGCAAAACCTTCTGGTGCTACTGGTGACAATGTAGAAGGAGGTAAAGGATGAGAATATTGAGGGCAAGGAGGAGTGTAAGGAACATGAGGTGGTGATCTCGTGGGAGAGGAGATGGGTTGATAGTACTTAGGAGAATGATAATGATGGGGTGAAGTAAAGGATGTTGATCTATTTGGGGAAACAGGGTGTTGAACATAATAAACATTTGCTGTCGGGGCATATGAAGGGTATGGTTTGTTTGGTGGTGGCCTTCCCCATGATTGGGGATTTTGCCACTGTGATTGGACACAGTACTTCTGTACGAATTTTGGATGTAGGATTCCTCCACAATGCTCACGTAAATGTGACAATATTGGGCATTGACTTTCAGGGTGATTGTACAGACAAACATTGCATTGATACTTATGATTGGTAGTTGAGCCCCTATCCTTATTGTCTTCAATCCTTCTTTTCAATTGTCGAGTGGTGTTCTATCCTATTTCTCAATTTGAAATCCTCTGTTTGTTTTGGTTGTTAGAGTGATCTTGCATAGTTCCACCTCTAATAATGTTGACATATTCTCCACATTTTTCATGCACCCATTCCATCATCTTATTGATCTTTGCCTCAATTTCATCTAGTCATTGTAGTACTGCAAAGATGATTCCATCTCCTTGAGGTGAGTTGATTTCTCCTCTTCATGATTATGCACCTTTGTTATTTTAAGATTTTGGTCCTATTGAGATCTTTCAACATTCTCCCATTTGGCTATTTTTCCTTCTTCTTTTGCTACTCACTCAATCAGCTCTTGGAATTGGTGGGTTTTTAGTTCATATAGTTGACTTGGGGCATACATCCCTAGGGTCTCCCTTGTTTCATTACGAAGCCCATCCATGATGTGATACATTAGCCTTTCCTTGGAGAACCCATGGCCTGGGTAGTTTTTTAACAATGAACAATATCTTTTTAAGGCCATGTCCAAGGGTTCATGTTGCCCTTGTTTCCATTCTTGGTTTTGTCTCCTCAAGGCTGACACTCTTGCACAAGTTTGATATCTTTCATTGAAGAGTTCTACCATTATTGACCAATGACGAATTGATTTTGGTTTTAAAGACTTATACCATACTTTTTCTTTTCCAACGAGTGTCATAGGAAAGAGCTTAAGTCTTTGCCACCCATTATCAATGTTGTTCCATGCATAGGCATCATAGAATGCTCGTAAATGATGTTGCAGATCTAAATCATAGCCTCCCAAAAACTTGGAAAAGTTGTTTAAATCAAGCCTAGGTAGAAAGCTTTCCTTGTGATGCCTACAAAATATTTGAATAGCCTCTTGTATATGCATTAGGATCTTAGCGGCCAGTAGGGGTTCATCATCACTAAGTAGGCTATGAGTTAGTGAGTTGGGATGAAGTTGTCTTTGTTCATGTTGGTGTTATTGGCTTTACCCATGGGTTCGATTTCTATGTCTATGTCGATCCCTTGAGAGATGGTCATCTGTGTCACGATCTAATGTGGAAGGAGTAGAGGAAGAGAAAGAACTGGAAGACTTTTCATGAATTTTGTAAGTCTCCCAATCATCCTCGGATAAACTTTTGTTATACATTGAGAAGGTCCTAGGCCTTATGGACGTCCTTGTTCTATGGGATGTCCCATCCTCACTAAAGGTGTTTGGGTTGGATGACAAGAGTTCTTGAGTATTGTTGGGGTGTCCATGAAGATATGAAACTCCTGCATAAGATTGAGTACTCCAAACTTCTCTGTCATCATATATTTCATTGGTTCCCAATGAATTACCTCACTAGTTGTTGCGTTGTCATAGTCTTGTGAGAGAGACATTGTTGTGAATTATGTGTGACTTATTTGCAATTAGTTTCTTTCTAAAAGATATATTGTTAATGCTTTGTTACAACGATCTTGGATGATATAACTAATCTAGATGACTAGCATTGTTCCCAGAAATGGTGTCAATGATGAGTGGTGAGGTACCCTTACGCTCAACCATATGAATATGAGCTTGTATGCGCGATCCGGTTGAACCCCATAGATAGACTAGTTGTGGCACCTAGATAGTTACACATTGATCATAGTTTGCTATCTTCCTACCTAGACTAGCCTTTGCTTTGTCACATATGGTTTAATCCAGAGTGAGGTGTATGATGTGGTTTCTAATACTATGCTACTCTTAGAGACAATTGAAAATAATCGTGATTAAGCTAATAAGCAATATGGAGTAAAATCTAAACTAGCTTAAGTGCGATGAACATCCATCCTTAATCATCCATATGCATCTAGGACCTCATGTACTACCTCTGGGATTACCAAGCATATGTTACTTGAGCATCACTAGATACACTATCAGGTTATCAAGTAGTTACACTTAAATGTTTGTGATTAAGATGTACTCATTTTACATTAACAATAGGAATAGTAAATAATGATAAAGAAATATTAAATAAGGAAACAATAAATAATGATCAATAATTAAACAATTAAAAACTAAGTGAATGCTGCAATGATGGAGTAATCTCGATCTTTATTGCCTGTTGTGTGTTGTCCAAGTATGTCATACTCGAACAAAGGTTTCGTACAATTACATCATACTACGGACATGCACTTGGAAAAGAACTAAAAGCCAACTAAAAATTGACAAAAAGACTCTACCCTAAGACTTACCAATTGGCTCCCTTCCTATGTGCCTGAATGCTATATTTATAGGCCTACATAGGAATCACAATATTGTGTATTTGATATTGTTATCCAGGTAGCAATATCACGTATCCAATATTGGGGCCTAGCAAACCACCATTCATCATTCCCCCATGATTGAATAAAAACTTGTCCTCGAGTCAAATAATCAAAATGAGAATGAGTTCCTTTGATTACGCAGTGGATAGGTACGGGATTATTGACTAACTATGAATTACTTCATGCTATAGTGTGGAATTAAACAAAACAAAATTTGGACACAAACACAGAGTACAAAAGACAAAATTGTTGGAACTTAGGTGGTTCTTAGTGGTGGTGGCTCCTCCATGGGCCTCTTCCCCTTATCTTGTGCTCTAGGTTTTGGAAATGGATGTCTCTAGAGGAGTACCTGAAGCTTTTCTTCTTTGGTCTGGGATCATGTGTTGTCCATGTTGATGTTCTAATATTTGATGGAGTTGGCACCTCACATGGGAATGACGGTTGTAGAAACATCTAATTGGCTTTGACGTACCAAGCTGCAAACAACCATCGTTCCTCCTCGTAGGCTTTGGCTTTGTCTCTGCATTCTTGGTAATCTATGAGCCATCGAGGAAAATCTGCCGTGACATCTTTTTACCCTTGGTAGTTGGTCTTGACCACCTCTAATTCAGAATTTGCTACCTCTAATTTTTGTAGTGTCTTTTTGTGTTCCACAAATTTTTCTTCATACTTGGTGTAGGTGGTTGTTACCTGCTTCTCCAATTCTATCCTCAAGTGTCTTGCTATCAACATGGCCATATTGAAAACTAATACTGCGTTATGTTGCAAGCTTGGTGGAAAGCTTTTGGCATAGTATGATTCATCCTTTCTTTTCTTTAATCTTAAAAGATCATGTTGCTTCCTTCATTAATTATCTAGATGGAAAGGTAAGAGTCAAAGATGAACTTTCCACTTCTTTTTGTTGTTGTTGCTAAATCTCTAGAAGCTATTGTTGTTATTATTTTTCAAGCGCCATCAACTTTTTTTGTTCCAATAGTTGTTGTTTTTTCTTTGTCCTCTATTCATCAACTCTAGCTTTTATTATGGCCCTTATTCTAGCATATTCTACCCCATTAAGGAGAAATCTTTCATTAGGTCTAGCTCTAGTAGTTTTCATGAAAAATAGTTATTTTTCATTATGGCGAAGTGCTCCTTTGAAAAATCCTAGCTAGAGGATGTTCTTTATCCTCAATTCATTCACAAACTTTAATTATAGAAGTGTCACAAGCTAAAGTATACAATTTCATTGATAAGCTTTTTTTTCAGCTATATTGGAGCCTCTTCTTTGACGTAGTTAACTTCTTTGTCAAAAGCCTTAAGGAAGACTATGTCAGTATCATTAGGTTGATGAACCTTCCTAGCCTTTACTTTGGAATAAATCTTCTTTTGAGCCAATGGGAAATTGCATTGCTTTCTATATCTTTTGGCCATTCCTCTTATATGATTCGAGTTAATGAACTTCCAAAAACCAAACTTAAGAGAAAAACATTAGCTTGTGCTTATAATCATGTCTTAAGAAGCTCTTCCATGTTTGTCACCCAACTTCCAAGGATGATAAATAAGGAGTTACGACTCTAGGTAATTTGAAGGCCTTTCCCTCAAAGCCTGCTATAAGAATCTAAGCATAATGACTGTGTAAGAAAATAGCTGCATGACATTTTCCTTTTATTTTATTAATCACTTGCTAGACTACTCTTGATGTAAAAGCTCCTAGAATTAACTTTATTAAATGAGGGTAAGCAAAATTCAGTAAAAACTCCAAGGCCTAAGCATCAAAGTAGCTCCTTTGGTAAACTACTGGGGAGAAATTGTAGTAGTGGTCTTCTATGTAATGACAGAAAAAATTAATGTTGGAAAACCAAAATAATCCATATGAAACAGTTTTAACCCTAGGATCTAGGGTATCTTAGGCCTTAGGAGGATCTAGGGCATCTTAGGCAATCTCATCAGTCACCTCAAAACTTAAAAATTTGTTACCAACTATGATTAACGTAAATGAGTGAAAATATATGAAATTGTGATTCAACACTTATTCCAAGAATAGATTGAGATAAATATGAAACGATGTGGCCAAAAAAAACTACAAGCTTTATATTTAATACTATAAAAAATATTGTTCAAAATAGAGGTTTAGAGAGTACAAATTGTTGGCTTTAAAAGCTTGAGAATATATTGAATATCTTTTAATAACTGGTGTAGGATGCAAGGTGTGTTCTATTCTTGGATCTACACTTGTCTTTTGATTGATCTGCACTGCAATCGATGCTACTATAGGATCTACTACTCTCAATGATCTGCACTGAAAAAGCCTACAAAAGGCTATGAAACTCTGTGAAAATATATGCTTCATTGTTAAAAAGGTCTTTGCTACTTTTGTTATTGCTAAGTGATCTCTTTGTCAAAATATGTGCCAAAAAAGATATGGAAAATGGTGTTGAATTTGGCTTAAATAGGCCTTGCATTTGTTGTTGCTATGTTGATTACATTTCCACATGCATTTTGGGAAGCTACATAGCCTATTTTGGTCATTTTCATTGCCCAAAACTATAATGTACTGGCCACTAGCATTTTTGAATTTTTTCCTTTGGAATAATAACATATTTGATCATTTTCATGTCCCAAAAATCCAGTGTATGAGCCACTAGCGTTTTTGACTTTTGGTGCCAAACTTGGTAGCATTTTTGACTTTTTAGCTCTCATATGCTAGCATAATAAATTTGTAGCTTGTGAGTCATGAATTTTATTTTACATGTTTTGAAATGATCTATAATTTGGCTAAAACAAGATCATATAGTAACATTTTGAATAGAAATCAAGACATTTATGTTTTCTCTTGAATTTGGTCAAATTACATAATAAATTTTAGCTACCAGGCTTTCTTGTTTGAAACATAAATTTTCCTTTAGGTATTTCATTGGTTCCTCTTTATTGATTTTTTGAGGATTGACCCAAAAGACATCAAAAAAGAATGCAAAACACCACAATTGATTCATTACCAACATTCCTCCACACTCAATTATGTAGTTGTTAAATCATACCAAGGAGTGCTCATGATGATGAAATAAGGTTGCAATGGGATGACAATAACTCAAGCTGAAATAATGGCAATGTTGGTTATCATAGAATGGTCAAGTAGGCTAATGAAGAATTCCAAATGTATTGATGTCATGATTATGGAATGGTGCTAACAGATTTTTTGAATAAAGAGGTCTTGGTGCTTCATGCTTGAATTGCTGGTTACTCGATGATGTTTAGAGCAACTAGCACTTTATCATAGGATTTTTTGGCCACTTGGCTCATTCTTTTTTTAAAGGGTTATTGATCTATTTAACTTTATGCTACATTGGCCTCTTGGATTCCTTGGCATTTTCTATGTCTTTTTTTAAGAGTAAATCCTTCTTTGGTTTTCAATGATAAGGCTGAATTTTTTGTTTCATTTTCTCATTGAATGAGGAGTTTGGTGATTCAATGAACTTGGTCGATAGATCATGCAAAATAAGATGCCACATGGCCATGGTGAATGGATGTCAAACATAGTTTTTCATCATTATCAAGTTAATAAAGGATAAATTTTGGTTACAAAATTATGGCTTAGAAGAAGTAATGGAGGTGATGTGAGATAGGCACTATTGGCACGATCAAAAAAGTCGATAAACTCTCATGTATATAGATCACATGATAACTCATCACTATGATGAGTCATATGTCTATGATGACTTCAAGCTTATCTTTCAAGCACAATTCCAATAGTACAAGAAAAAAATCAAAGAATACATGTGATTAGAAGAGGTTACATGAGGCAACAAGAAAATATATGCCACCATAAATTACAATTGGTAGAATATGAAAGCTATGTATCTTGCTCTACAAATTCATATAAACTTTGTAATGTTTTAAGATGCTAAAAAATATGAGATCATGCACACTCACTTGTTGTAGGCTACTGGAGTTGTCAATGTTAATCGTTCATTCAAACCTATGAAGAAAGATAAACAAAGGCTACAAGAAAATAGGTCAATGTTAGATATAATAAGATTTGAGATAGGAATGGTTGAAAATATTGGTCAATTCATTCTCATCCATGTCCACCAACTTGAATGATCCATTACCATAGGCTTTAGTGATCAAGAAAGGTTCTTCCTAGTTTACTGAGAATTTGTCAACATGTTCACACACAGCCTTGAAGACAAGGTCACCTTTCTTGACTTTCTACTTGTTTGAATCATGATGGTGATGTTGTTTGTGCTTTTCTTAATATTTTTTTTGGTGTTGACATGCATTTCTATTTGCGACTCCTCCACAAAATCAAGATCAATGGTACATAGTTCATTATTCTACTCATCATTGATTTTTTTGGACAGAGCTATCCTTAAAGATGGAACCTATAATTCAAGAGGAAAAATGGCTTTAGATCCATAAACTAGGCTATATGGTGTGGCATCAATTGTAGTTCTAAAGATTCTATAAGGTGTGGCTTTAGATCCATAAACTAGTACATTCAAGAGTTATTCATGTCATTTACGTTTGCCATTTCTTAGCATTTTCTTTAGGAGGTTAATGACGACCTTGTTACTAGCTTTAGCTTGGCCATTGGCTTGTGGATAGTAGGGTGATGAAAAGGAGTGCTTAATGTTTAATCATTGATAAAAGGTTTGCATTTCATGGATACTAAACTATGGTCCATTATCTGTGATAATGGTTAAAGGTAGGCCAAAATAGGACACTATGTTATCTAATATGAATTTACAAACTTGTTTTGAGATTGTTTTCCTTAGAGGAATAGCTTCAATTAACTTTGTAAAATACTCAGTTGCAGTGATGATGAAACTATATCTTGCGTAGGAATTAGAAGTTATAGATTCAATTATGTCAATTCCCCATCATTAGAACAACCATGTGATCTGAGTAGTTTGTAACATCATCAGTGGCATGGCTATTAGGTTTTTGTACCATTGATAAATATCACAAGTATTTACCTTCTACAAGTAATCACTTTCTATATAAGGTCAATAGTATCCTAGGTGTCTAATCTTAGTAGCCATGGCTCTCAATCCTATATGTCCCCCACATATGCCATTAAATACCTATTCTAGGATCATATAGACTTTTTTTTTTAACTTAATCATACTAACATTACCTCATTGTGGGACTTTTGACATAGTGTGTTATTATTCACAATGACATATTATTTTGATTATTTTTGTAGAGCATCATTTTGAGAAGTAGTTAGGTGTTGTGGATGTTCACCATGACTGAGGTAAAATTCGATGTCATCGTATCACTTATGTTGGGGGATTTTATCTATGGTTGCTATGGAGGTACTTTGAGTATTTTTCATGATGGTAAAAGCACAATTTTTTATCATGGAGGACAACTTGCTAAACACATAAGATGTTGCACTTAAGGTTAACATGTTAATGGAATTAGCTAACATGTTCTTGCCTTGGGAAATACATTGTATGTTAACATCTATAAATTATTGCAAGAGTGTTTTAGCCAAGTCACAGTATGGTTGCAAATGTTTAGCTTTGCAAGCATAGAATTCGGTTACTTGGTTAACTAATAGTTGCAAATCACCTTTTATCATCAAACATGTGAATCCATGATCATGAGCTATCATCATCCCTCTGATTAATCCTTCATACTCTACCATGTTGTTGGTATATAGAAACATGAAATAATAGGAAAAGGATTGGATTTCACCAAAGGGAAGCATTATGATGATAGAAGCACTATCTCCATGTGTAGTTGAAGCTTCTTAAAAGTGCATGAGGACCTCATAATCTTTGGGTACAGTGTTTACAATGTTAACAAGTTTGTTAGGGAACTTAGGATTTGTGGCTAAATTATCCTCAATTAGGGAGGGAGTTAACTATGTGACTATGGCTTGAGCTTTTGTTGAAGCTTGGAAAACATAATGTAGGTTGAACGTAGTTGTTATGTCCTTCCATCAAGCTATCTTAATACTCTTATAGATGTTGGTTGTAATGGATCTTAGTACGTTGTCTTTGCATATGATGTTGAATTGGATCCTAAAGAAGTAGTGTCTTCACTTCTTCAAAGAGAAGACTAAGGATAGACAATGCTTTTTGACCTCATTGTATTGGGTCTCATAAGCTACCAATGCATGAATTAAGTAGTAGACAAGTAAATTTGCTTCATCATCTTGTTTTTAACATAGCAAAGATGCTATGAATGTTTTAGAGATTGCAAGGTAGATGTAGAATGACTTATCTTTCTAAGGGAGATACATGGTCAACAATTGGACTAACTCTTGCTTGATATTGTCAAAGGCTTCTTGGCATTGGTCAGCCCAATCATAGTGAACTCCCATCTTGAGCAATTGTTTCATGGGTTGTAGCTTGTTCGTGATCCTTGAGATGAACCTATATATAAATTGCAATATACCTTGTAAATCACACAATTCTTTAAGATTGATAGATGTTGACAAACTGGTTATGGCTTTAAATTTCTCATCATCAACACCTATTCCTACCTCAGAAACTATAAAGCCCCTTCTTTTCTCAATTTTAACACCAAAGAAATACTTCTATGGATTGATTTGAAATTTGTACTTGAGACAACGTTGAAGTACTAGGTTTAAATCATGTGCATGGTCATTGGTCATCTTGGACTTTACAACTATATCGTCAATATAATCATTAAGAATGCCTAGAATGTAGTCACTAAAGATGTAAGTCATGCCTTGTTGGTATGTTACACCTACATTTTTTAGACTGAATGACATCATTATGTAACAAAAGATTATTTTACAAAAATAATCACTAAATTATGGGACAACTAAAGAAAACATCATGATTTCTTGCCAATAGAAAACTAGGAAATTATCAATCAAGCTTAATAAGGCTACTTAAGTAGTTGATGGTATGTATTTATTTTTTTTAATAATTTTTTAAATTTTTTGTATTCTCTTTTGATGATGGCAAATACCCCTATGCTCAACCATATGAATCATTGAGCATTCACATGTGATCTAGTCGAATTCTGTGAATTCTATGTGTTTTGGTATACTAGTCTCTAGGTAGTGAACTTGACCTAATAGTCATTCATTGTCTTCCCAATTACACTTGTGATATACAAAGGTATGGTTAAGTTTAATTGAGACATATGATTTTTATTATTTTTATGTTGTACATTTTGAGTGCTTAAAATAAAGGATGAAGGAAATGGAGTAATTTAATTGCTAATTTAATCTAAGTAACTAACTAAGGTCTAATTATTCCTAACATAAGTATTTGGTTCCACTTTCTGTACACATCCTAAACACGTATAACACCATTGGATTACCAAACATTAAGCATTAACAAGGTGTTTAATTCTATTGTCATGAACACCTAATTTTATAAAATATTGTAAATTAGTACACCTGGGCACTTAGAATTTATTTGTTTCATTTGAGTCAGTTTGCATGTGATGGGACGCGATATCGCATGGGCCGCGATATCGCATCCGCCATGATATTGCGTACGCGATATCGCGGTCTGCCGCCAAATCTATAAATAAGAGGCGTTTCTCCCTTGTTTCTCATCCTAGGCTTAGACTGTAGCGAAACTTTGGTAGTTTGATCCCTCCAAAGATAGAATAATTTCCATGTGCCCGCAGTAGGAGCTCCAAAGTGAATGGATCTTTATTCAAGAAAATATTGTACTTGAACACATGTTTGTGTATGGAAATAAAGATGAACTTCTTGGATAAACCTTACAGTGCATGGAATAGGCTAATGAGGATTTTATTTATTATTTATCATTTAATTGCTTTCTTAGTCCATTAAATCTCTCTCAACCCTTCTCTCCTAGTTAAGTGCCTTAGTATGACCGCTTCAAGCATGTGCATTATGCTTGGTGATCCCAACAATGATTAGCGTTTGGTAACCAAGGTTGCTTTGGTTCAGGGTGTGAACGGTAAGTGGGAACGGATGCTGATGCTAGGTTAATTCAGGCTTAGTTAGTTAGTTAGAGTTAGTTAATTAGTCTCTTCAACCCTTCACCTCGTTAGCATAGGAGATAAAATAGAAAAGACATAAAAATCATATACCTTAGACTTACTTAACCATACAATCGTGAAAACTACAAGTAAGTCTGGGAAGACAACGAATAATTAACATTAAGTGTTCCATAAGGCGTGTAGGCACTTAGTCTGCGGAGTTCGACCAGATCGTGTGAGTTATGCTCATATTCGTATGGTTGAGTGTAGGGGTACCTCGCCACTCATTAGCATGTCAGTCAATAATCCCATACCTTTCTTTGCACGAAAGTAGATGATGCTTTAGTGATTCTTTTTGTAAAAGAATCTTTGTAGGTACTTAGATTAGTAGCTATTGAGAAATGTTGAGTAAGTTTATAGTTTGTTTGGTTAGGCATGCCAATGTATGGATAGTATGGGGTAAATTCATGGCTTGTTTGACCATCCTAGGTAGTGTATGAGTAATTTTGATAATTTTAATACCAATTTATGTCTCACATGCAGCCCCATATGCTAGTGCAGTGTATGAGAAGCATATGGGTAGTTCAAAGCTAGTTTGACTACTTTTAGATAGTGTATGGGCAACATTGGACATGTTGATAATTTTTTTATCTATTGTACACTATCCCATATGATGGCACAATGTATAGGACTAATGATATCTTAGGTACAAAGTTAAGGGGCCTACATGTTAGTGTGTGAAGCTAATCCCAGCATTGTATGAGCCATGAGCTCAAGTTTGACTTGGTATGGAAGCTAATTTCTTTATCAAATTTCTGTGCCCAATGTATGGGATACTTAGTGGTTTGGTTCTATGATTTTGGGGCCTACTTGCCAATTTTTTTCACCAATTTAATAGGATGTGGAACCCTAGATGTCAATTTCATGCCAAAATATAACATATGAAGTTAATTTCCTAGTCAATTTTTCATCCATTATGTGTGGAACTTTTGATGATTTTTCTTGGACTTTGTGGAACCCACTAGGCAATGTATGAGAGTGTATGGATAGTGTGTGGGATAATAAAATTATATTAACAATCTATTGTTAGCATATGAAGTTAATTTCCTATCCCAAGCATATAGAACTCAAGATATTTTACCTTGTGGTATGTGGGATCCACCTATGGTCAAAATTGACTTCATTAACAACATATAAGGTTTGGAAACCAAAAATATTAACCAAGGCATAGTGTATGGGCTTAATTTTCTCCTCTATTTCCTCTCCCTTAGCCTATGGGGTAGCATGTGGAGTTTTGGGTACTTTCCCATGTCTATGGAGCCCACTCACCACCAAAATTGACTAGTGTTGAAGCTAGGAAAATTAGATTTTTCACTAGAAACCAATGAGTGAATCTAATTTCCTAGCTAATTTTCTAATCAAAATGTGTGAAGGATATTTCTTGGCATGTATGAAGAATATTCATAGCATTTGGGCATTAGCACTAGGATTTTAAACCGAAATCACAGTGTGAGCATAATTTCTCTTCTAATTTCCTTGGTGCAGTGTGTGGAATATTGATTTGGGATTATAGATTCATTCTTATAACATATTCTAGAAATTTTTTCTTTTTCCTACCTCTAGTGCCTAGCATGTTGCAATAAACCTAGGAATTTTGAGCTTCTTTTTGCAATAATCAGAGGTAGAGCTCCAAATTTTGACAATCATGGTAAAGAAGAGTGGATCGACAAGCCAAAATCCAGGATTGAGAGAGGCTTTCAAGTCCATCTTTAGGAAAGAAATTTTTGTTAATGACTACCAAGTACCAGTTTTCCATCATTTTTTCCATTTTTTGGCCAAATTGTAAAAACATTTTCCCACTTCTAGGAGTGTTTTGGTGACTATTTTTGCATTTGACTACATTGAAGTTAGTAACTAGGCACTTCAACTATTTTGGGAATGAAATTTGGGATTTTTTGGCTTTTTTGATGAAGACTGGGATCTTTTCCCAAGCACTTATGCAACATTGATGCCTTGTTTTTGTTATTTTTATGAAATTTTCTTATTTTTTCTAGCTTATGGATGCTGATATTTCTTGGTTTTGACTACATAGAATTGTTATTTGAGGTTTTTTGGCTATCCTAGAGGTGAAATTGAATTATTTATATTTTTTCTAGTGAAGATTTTAGTTTTTTCTTTACCTAGTGTATAGCGTTCTAGCATTAGTTTTTTTGAGGTTTTTGAGTTCTTTTATGGCTAAACTAGTAATGTTGGTGATTTTTTGATCATATATGATCAACACCTTAGCTCTCTAGGGATGGTAGATGCAGTGTAGAAGGGTTTTGGGTGAAATTTGGATTTTTTATAATTTTTTTGGAATTTTGCAATCAATCAACCTCAAACTAGGATTTTTGTAGGCAAAATTTTATGAAAGTTATGATTTTTTTGCACATATAAATGCAATGCTATTGATGAATTTGGGTTGTTCTCATCATGTTCACTACATATGTGGTTAAAAATAATTTTTGGAAATTTTTTGTTGATTTATCCCAACTATGTGGACTTGCATTGGTCAATTTGTGGCTAGAATGTGAAGTTTTAAATTTTTTCCTAGTCTATGTTGATAGTGTTTAGGTGTTTAAGGCTTGAATTATGCAATGTGGAATTTTCCCAGTCCCATGGCCAATATGTGAGTGCCTGGGCTTTGCAAGGATAGCATATGACACTCCCTAACATGAAAGGATAGTGTTAACAAGCATTTTGGGATTTTTTATGAAAAGAAATGCTAGCATATGAGCTTCTAGAGGCAAGAAAACTTATGTTTTTAATCTCATTCTTCCCACATTCTAAGCATTTTATATGGTATCATATTTTTGACCTTTTTTTTCTTGGGATTATTTCTTCTTGCCAAGCCTAGCACTATCAATCTTAGCCTCCTATTTTGTGAAAATTGGGTTTAATGCCAATTGTTTATAAAAATGCTTTTTTAATGTCATACATGTCAATTGTTTGGCAAAATGCAAAACTGGATTTTTACAATGCTAAACTATTTTGTTTTCATGTCAAACAGATATGAAAATATCAAAATAAATTTTTTTCTATGTTGAATGCTTGTTAATGTATTAACTTTATTTTTTGTTATATCAAATTTTTATTTAAAGGTTGAATTTTGGTTTGTACTACAGTTGTAATTATGTTAATGAATTTAGATATTTTTAATTTATTTATTTATTATCATGGGAATGCAAGCATTTTTGAGGTTATTTTCACTTAATTTTGTTCATTTTTTAGTGTTTCAATGCTTTAAGGTCTAATAGTTATATATTTTGAGTATGTGTAGCTCTACTAAAACCAATTTTAATCATTGTGAAGTTGGTAGGCATTCTGTGCTATATAGGAGTGGCTACCTAGAATAGTTTTATATCTAACATGACCATTAACGAGTGCACTTATTTATGGTTTAGACTTAGTGCTTGAGAGTTCTGGATGTACCTACTACAATATTACAATGTGATAATGTGGTCACACTTGGTCATGGATGTTGCTGCTATAATTATAGAGACTCTTATGATAGGTTCCTCTAATTAGATCTTGAAGTACATGATGGATGATCCCAAAACCTAGATAGAAATAGAGCATGATGGGGGTTCATATTGCATAGAGGTTCAGTAGTTATCAAGCATTTGGGAGATGCCAAAATATTCTCAGTACAATGCAAAGAACACCTTGATTCTTGGTCACTAATTGAACACTCTATTTTAGAACCCTCCTAAAGCCATTTACCTACTAGAAGCATAAGCTTTGTTTTAGTTTGACATATTTTTATTTTGTTTTTAAAGCTATTTTTTTGATTATTTTCTTATTTTTGATTTTTTAGGTTTAAGGTGCATGCTAGAGGATTGACGAAAAAGGACCAAACCTTGTCTATAGCCTACATAGCCTTGGAGGAATTCAAACAAGATGATGTTGTAAGAGTGTAGGTACTCAACTAGCTCGGTGTAGAGTTTGCCCAATATTAGATGTAATATTCTCATGTGTACCAGAGGTGTATGATCACCAAATGTACACATGAATTTTTGACTCTCCAAGATTTGGGAGTCCATGTGCAAGTTCGACTTACAATTTCAGCTTTGCCTAAGTCTAGTAAATGAAAATTGTTTAAGTTTTGCTAATATTTTTTAATAGTTTTATTTATTTTTATGATTTTACTAGTTTACTATAGGATACATCAATTGTTTATAGCTTAAATGGGCTAATAGACAAACTATGTTTTTTCTTGCAGATTCTATGCATGAGTCTATCCTCATTATGATTACTTTTGGTCATACTAAGGGAAAGATTCTCCTCAAATGGGATTAGGTAGATAGAGCACAAGAATGCTTGATGAACAAAGCCCTTATGAACATTCAACAAAGAATCATTGATATAGGTTTTTTTTAACTTGTTCATGCTCTATTAATAATGTTGAACATGATTGACTCTTTTGATGAAGGAGTCACCAAGTTTTTTTCTTGTATCCATGATTTTCCTATTATTTTGAGCATTAATGAGAAAATGTTTAGTGATCTTTTTGGCATACCTGCAAAGATTCTTTTACAAAAAGAATCACTAAAGCATCATCTACTTTCGTGCAAAGAAAGGTATGGGATTATTGATTAACATGCAAACTGACTCAGATGAAATAGATAAATTCTAAGTGCCCAGGTGTATGGATTTACAGTCTTTTACCAAATTGGGTGCTCATGACAATAGAATTAAACATCGTGGCCAAAAGAATCACTAAAGTATGGGATCACTAAAGAAAACATCATGATTTCTTACCAATAGACTCCTAGGAAATTGTCAATCAAGCTTAATAAGGCTACTTAAGTAGTTGATGGTATGTATTTATTTTTTAATAATTTTTAAAATTTTTTGTATTATCTTTTGATGATGGAAAATACCCCTATGCTCAACCATACAAATCATTGAGCGTTCATATGTGATCTAGTCAAATTCTGTGAATTCTATGTGTTTTGGTATACTAGTCTCTAGGTAGCCAAATTCATTGTCTTCCCAATTACACTTGTGATATGCAAAGGTATGGTTAAGTTTAATTGAGACATATGATTTTTATTATTTTTATGTTTTATATTTTGAATGCATAAAATAAAGGATGAAGTAAATGGAGTAATTTAATTGCTAATTTAATCTAAGTAACTAAATAAGGTCTAATTATTGCTAGCATAAGTATTTGGTTTCACTTTCTGTACACATCCTAAACACGTATAACACCATTGGATTACCAAACATTAAGCGTTGCTAGGATTACCAAGCATCATGTGCATGCTCAAAGCAGTCGTAATTATGTGCTTAATTAATTATTATTTAACCTAGCTAGCGTAATTATTGAAAACATTAAGGAAAATTGCATGAACCATTAAATGCATAAATAAAAATATTTAATTTGGCCAAAGTGTTGTAAGGTTTATTAGAAAGCTCATCTTTATTTCTACACATACTATTGTGCTCAAGTAGAATAGTGCTTAAATAAAGATCTGTATACTAAATGACTCTTATTGCGGGCACTTTGGGAAAATATTGTAACTCTGGGGAAGAAAAATTGCAAGAGCTTTGCTATGCTATGACTAAGATATCCCCAAACCATGCACCCAGGCACTATATTTGTAGGCCACTACACATCTTTCAACATCAGATATTCGACATCACCTCTGAGCCCTTATTGAGTATCCAATATTAGGGCTTCGATATTGGATATCCAATATCAGAGCTAGATAAAATACACTTCATCATACCTCCAAAACTGAATAAAAACTCATTATTTAGTGAAAAAAGGAGGAACATGTCCCTTATAAAATATTAGAAAGGTATGGGATTATTGACTGACATGCAAACTGACTTAGATGAAACAGGTAAATTCTAAGTGCCCAGGTGTACGAATTTACAATCTTTTACAAAATTGACTATTCATGATAATATAATTAAACACCTTGGCCAAAATTGACATCCAACTCCTTTGGCAGCTAAAGAACAAGGAAGAAGATTCACTATTCATGAAGGGGCCTCATTGCGTGGTGGTGGTGCTGATTCCTTGGTGAAGATAGTCTCACCTCTAGTCCATACTTCCCACTGAAATCACAAAAAAATCATGGATTAGTGTGCAATGTTTAACTTATAGCTTTTAGGTATGTTGTCTTGTTGGTAGTTACACTTGGCAAGGTTGTGATTATGATGAATTGATTCTTGTAATAGCATTAGTGGGAAGACTAAAAAATAGGGTGAAATGGATAGGTAGTCCATTATTAAATTCTTAAAAGCCCAAATGTGATGAAATGCTTAAAGAGGATTAAAGAATTCACAACAACAAAAAAGAGGATTTCATTGAAAAACATTGTGAAGATGTGTACAATTGGATGTCATTTATGGAACACACAAAAGGATTTGATTGTGAGAATGCCTGAGGATAAAGAACTTAACTAACCCAACCAAAAGGTATGCAAGTGGATCCTCCCCAAAGTGGGCATGTGCCCTTTGTTGCCCTTGCATATCCTCAAACCAAGGAGTCTACAGGCCCCATGGGTGATTAATGACTATGGAAAGTTAAGTATGAAAACCTAGAAGAAAGTACCTAAGAATTTTGACACATCAAACCAAGAAATCAAATAAAGGACATGAACATCAATAGTGAGGTGAGGCATGGGAAGCATAGATGGATGAGAGAGAAAAATTGAAATGGAGTTCCTGATTAAGGTCACATGAAGTCCCTTATGAATTTTGTGGTTAAATGACCTGATAAAACCCATCCTTAATTCATACCAAAATCAACCACATTTAGTGACTTTACATCACCACTCTAAGACTGGTTCATTCCCTTGAGACACAAGAGTGCTCACACAAAATAACCATCATTCCTTATTTAAGAAGAAAAGAGAAGTAGGAGGTGACAAAGGGCCTTAGTTAGAGGGGACTTTCAGGCATGGGTAACATGTCTTTCTATTCCCATAACTAGTGCTTGTAGCCCATTTATTTTGTCTAAGGGGTGTGCTTTGAATTACCATCATTGTTGTTTTTTTTGAATGGGAACCACATCATGCAAAGTCTTATTCAACTTATGTTATTGGTTGACATAGAATGGTAAGAAATCCATGAAAATACTCATGCAACCAAGTAAGTAGAAGAGTATAAAGAATATTGAGTCCCCTTGAAGTCACATCCTATTCAAGCCTTTGAATCCTTTCCAAGTCTAAAAACTACCAAGGTCACAAGTTCGTTAAAGTTTTATTAATGAAAAGGGACCTTGCACTTCCAAAATCAGAAACACCATAGAGTTTGTGGATGGGTGGATGACGTGGACTCATTGCCTATTTCATGAAAAAGAAATTATGTCTTAATTATTAGTAACAAAATTTAAAGCTAGAATCCAAACAACAATAATCAAATAACTAGATAGTACATGCCCACATCAAGAAAATTGCATTGTACCTAGTTGGCAATAAAGCATGTTATTCTTAGAACATAATAAGAAAATCACACCAAACTAAAGAAAAATATACAAGAAATTATAAACTATTCAAGAAAAATAAAATGTACTAACAATGTTGTAAAACAAAAATTGGAAAAAATTAATGAAGTAAAAATAAAAAGATGTAAGATAAAGAAGGCACAAAACAAAAAGTTGTAAAAATAACAAGGTGTAAAATAAAAACATGTAAAAAAAAAGATGAAAAGCTAAGGAGCCACTTATATGATTAGCATGGTTGGCCATCTCCCCCATGACTCTGTTGGAAGAAGGATATGTAAAAAATTGAGTGTGATTGTCCATCTAAGAAGGTGTTGAGAACATTGGCTTCCTTATACCCATGGAAAGGTTTAATTTGTTGCATGTTGACTAGTTGTTTTTTATTTAGGCTCTTAGGTTTGTAGATCATCATGGCCCAAGAAGGAAAATTTTTAGAAATAATATAAGGACCTTCCCATAGTATTTGGAACTTAGTTCGTTGTGACACATGTGTGAGGTTCCAGTAGAGGACCTTATCTCCTAGTTGAAATTTAACTTTTCTAATTCTAAGGTCATGGCATTTTTTGTTAAATGCCTTTGTAGCTCGTCAAGGGATAGGGAAATCAATTAATTTTCATCTAAGAAGTTGAGATTCATTAATATTTCTTTTTGTGCTAGACTCAAGTCCAGGTCAAGGTCACAAGTTGTTGAAAGTGTACAAAGCATAGATTGAATAGGAAGAGTTGGCAATTTTGTATACATTAGCTTAGAGGGAGAGTAGCCTATAGGGAATTTTTGAGTTTTGTACTCTAGTCCCTCTTATATCTACTAATTTTTCTAATTAAGATTTTAGTGATTTTCCTATTTGTAACCTCAAGTTGACTATTGGCCTAGTGATGATAAGGTGTTGTTAATTTATGCTCAACACCAAAGTGTGGCATGAGCTTTTGAAAGTTAGTTCCTATAAAGTAGGTTCCATTCTAAAAAATTAATGGATGTGGCACACCAAACCTATTTATGACATTTTTTTGTACAAACTGAGCAGCAGTAGAAGATGTACATTCGATGACGACTACTACTTCTACCCATTTCTTACAATAGTCAATAGTGATTATGATGTATGCCTTTCCATTTGACATGGGTGTGATGGGACCCATGAAGTCAATGTCTTAGATGTTGAAGGGTTCCAATGATTGAATCCATTGTTGAGGTTCTTCCATTCGAGTAGTCATTCCATCATTACATTGGCAATGCTTACAAGAGCTAACAAATTAGTGAGCATCCTTGAAAAGTGTTGGCTAGTAATATCCTTTTATCAAGATCTTGAGGGTCATGCATCTCCTTGCATAGTGGCACCCACAAGGATCCTATGAGAATCTTGGAGAATGTGTAGTTGATTAGCATCAAGGACACACCATCAAACCAAGCCATTAGGAAACACCTTGTAGAGGTTCCCATTGATCTCCATGAATCATATTACCTAGTGAAGAAACGATTATTTCTTCCTATAGTCTAGCTCTTTTGGCATCTCTTGAGTGAGAAAATAGGTGAGAATGTTGTCATACCATTTAGGCTTAGTAGGCAATTGTTCAGTTATAGCCCTATCAAAGAGAAGTTCATTAGGAAACTAATCATACAGTGGGCTTTCCTCCTCTTTGTTATCCCATCATAATTAACACAAGTGGTCAGAAACCACATTCTTAGCTTCCTTTCAATCTACCATCGTAAGATTGAATTCCTGAAAGATCACTAGATACTGTATGACATGGGGGCTCACCATTGGCTTATTCATTAGGAAGAAAATTGAAATATGATTTGTATGCACAAACACCTTGTATTCAAGCACATAGTGCTTGAACTTCTCTAGAGCGTACACCACCACCATTAGGTCTTTCTTCGTTGTGGTGTAATTTAGCTATGTGTCCACAATGCTTTAACTTGTGTAATGGATTTAATATGGATGTTTCTTGTCATCAAACTATGTAAGCATAGTCCACAAGGCATAATTTAATGCATTTTTCCTAATGTGAAATGGTCTAGACTAGTCTAATGTTCGTAGAATTGGAGTTTCTATGAGTTTCTCCTTCAACTGTTGGAATGCATTTTCACATTCCTTGATCCAAACAAATGAAGCATTTGTCTTTGTTAGCTTAACTAAGGGTTTTATGATCTTAGAGAAATTCTCTATGATTCTTTGGTAGTAACTAGTGTGTCAAAGGAATGATCAGACATCTATTATAGTTTTTGGTTGATAGGTAACACCTTAGATGATCCATGAAATTTTATGCCCTAATACAATGCCCTCCTAGACCATCAGATGGATCTTCTACCAATTAAGCTAAAGATCAGTCTCCACACATATTTTGAGCATTTACTTAAGACAATTCAGGGCTTGCTCAAATGTAGCCCCATAGGAGGAGAATTCATCTATGAAGTCTTCCAATCTACGATTGATCTATTGTTGAAAAATACTCAAGACTAGGTGTTGGAATGTGGCAGGGGCATTGCATGAATTGAAAGCCATCTTTTGATATGCAGAATACCCCCACAAAATCATGAATGTTATTTTGGCCTAATTCTTTAGTGTGATCTAGATTTGGTTATAGCCACTATAATCATCCAAAAACTATAATAGGATTACCCAAAAATGGTGTCCAACACTTGATTCACAAATGAAAATGAAAAGTGATCTTTGAATGTTGCCATATTCAATAGTTGGAAGTTGATGTAGATCCTCTACTTGCCACCTTTCTTTGGCACAATCATGAGTGGGCTAACCCACTCACTATCCACAATGGATTAGATAAACACCACCTTGAGGAGTTGTTCAATTTTCTCTTTGATAATTTTCTTCAATTCTAGGTTCAACCACCACCACGGCTATCTCCTTAGATTCATGGCTGGATCAGTGTAGATATGATGTTGGCATATCCTAGGATCACTCCTTGTGCATTCAGGATATGACCAAGCAAAGAATGTTGATAATCTATTGATCACATTTAGCAACATCTCCTTTTGTTTAGGAGTAGGATTTGTATATACCATCCCAATCTAAGTAGAAGCACTAGAAATTAATATGTGTAGTTAGAGTTATGATTCCATCTTTGGGGGTTGTCTGAATTTACAAAGAAATATAATACAGAGATTCATCTATAACTAACATTTTATCTATAGCTTAGTTTCTTTTAATATTTTTATGAGGCTTAGACATGAATGTTACAACGTGGAAGAAATTAAAATGATAATTTGATAGAGTTATATGAGATTTATTGTTAGTCACTCATTATATCTCTGTTTTTGATTACCTATAACATTGGATTGATATCTATTGTTGTGAATTTGTAATTATTTACATATTTTTATAGTAACTAATTATGGATATTATCTTTCACTTGAATAATTAATTAAGAGAAAATTCATAGGGATGTGTGAGTTATGGGAGTTTTATTGTGGTTGTTCAGTTTGTCTATTATCTTGTTTGAGATGTTGAATTCTAGTGAAGTTGTTGCGAGATGTGTATCATTTTTTGATTTTGATCCTTGGCATTGCTATATTCCTTTTGCAATTATTGTTAGATATTACCCATTGCAAATTGTTGACAGAATATAGCTTTTAATTGATTGTGAATCTTTGCACATTTGGGACTTGTATTTTGTTGAGTTTGGTCTTGTGATTGGGTGTTGAAATCTTGGAGGATTTGGATCTATTGAATTGGATTTTGTTGGATTTTTAGACCATTGTATTTGTTGGGGCATGCCAGGTTGTTGATCTTGGATTTGTTGTAGAACATGTCAAATTTTGGGATTTTGGATGACATGATGGATTAATGGTCCTTTTGTTGGCTTATATAAAAATGATGTTGAGTCCCTCCACCATCAATGTTGGTTTGACATCTTTTGATGATTGTGAGATGACTAGATGATGTCATGGTTTGATTGTTTACTATGTGATGAGACATGAAATTGCTCATATTGCTGGCGGTTGCATTAAGGCACCCACGTTAACGCACCCACGTTATATCATGGGTCGCGATATCGCGTACGCGATATCACGTACGTGATATCGCGTCTTCCCAGTGATATCGCGTATGCGATATCGCAGTCAGCCGCAATTTCTATAAATAAGAGGCGGCTCTCCCTCATTTTCATCCCAGTTTTAGAGTAGTGAAGCTCTAGCAGTTTGATCCCTCCAGAGTTAGATTTTTTTCGTGTCTGCCCACAGTGTGGTGAATGTAATTGTACGGTGTCTTTATTCGAGTGTGCCGTACTTGGACACGAACATGACTGGCAATAAAGATTAAGATTACTTCATCATTGCAGCATTCACTTAGTTTATTTATTGTTATTTATTTAATGTTATTTATTGCTTTCATAGCGTGGTGTGAGTACGACTTAACTACGAGCATCTACGGGTGTGTACGGCTAGTTAAGGAATCGGTTGCTCATCGCGATTAGTTTCTCACCCTTAAACTCCTAGAAGCGGAACGAGTACGACTTGATTACGAGCATTTAAGTGTGACTGCTTGGTAGCCCAGTGGTGTAGCTAGGGGGATCTACGCTTGGTAACCCAGTGGCGTATTTGGGGTCTGCGCTTGGTAATCCCAGTGGCGTACCTAGACCTATGCTTGGTAGTCCCAGTGGCAGTCGTGCACGAAGTCCAAGATGTGTACGGTTGATCAAGGAATCGGTTGCTCGTCGCACTTAGGCTAGATTAGATTTTCTTACCCTTTTCCTCTTAGCTTAGATTTAGTTAAATATTATTTTCCACTGCCATCAGGAGTAGCGTTAGAATTAGAACACATCATACACCTCATCTAGATGAAACCATACGTGACATATGCAAAACTAGTCTAGATGGGAAGACATCGAACTACAACCTAAGGCTAACTATCTAGGTGCCACAACTAGTCCATCTGCGGAGTTCGACCGGATCGCGCATGCGACACTTGTTTCGTATGGTTGAGTGTAGGGGTACCTCACCACTCATCATTGGCGCCGTTGCCGGGGATGGTGCTAGCTATCTAGATCAGTTATATCACACAAGGTTGCTGTAAAGAACTTAAAGATATATCTCTTAGGAAGAAGAAGTAATTAAAAAAGTCACATCTAAATTCACACACAATCATGCCTCTCCTACAAGATAATAATAATGCCACACTTAGTGAGGAAGTTCATTGGAGAACCAACGAACCATATGACGATGAAGATTGGAGTACACAACCTAAAGTGGGAGTTTCTTACAAACGTCAACGAAAGCAACGTCATCCCAACGCACGAAAGCCTAACTTACCAGATGACGATGAACCCCCATTGTCCACTACAAGCTTAACGCAAATACAAGAGGCCATTCGAATCTCACGTAGGCATCGTAAAGAGAGCCATCTACCCAGGCTCGATTTAAACAACTTTCCTACATTTTCAGGAGGCCATGACTTAGACCCATATCAACATTTACAAGCCTTCTACGATGCCTGTATGTGGAACAACATTGATAATGGGTGACAAAAACTTAAGCTCTTCCCTATGACACTCATTGACCAAGCAAAAGTATGGTATAGATCGTTAAAACCAAATTCAATACGACGATGGTCAACAATGGTACAAGTCTTTAACGAAAAATATCAAAGCTACGTAAGAGTGTCAGCCTTGAGGAAACAAATCCAAGAGTGGAAACAAGAAAAACATGAACCCTTGGACATGGCCTTAGAAAGATATTACGCACTGTTAAACAACTGTCCAAGCCATGGGTTTTCCGAGGAAAGGCTAATGTACCATATCATTGATGGGCTACGTAATGAAACAAGAGAGACCTTAGGAGTATAGGCCCGAGGTGAACTATACCAACTACGAACCCATCAAATTCAAGAGCTTATTCAAAGGGTAGCAAAAGAAGAAGGAGAATTAGCTACATGGGAGAGTGTTGAAAAACATCAATGGGACCAAAATTTCAATCTAACAAAAGTCCCTGATCATAACAAGGAGAAACCAACAAATCTCAAGGTGGAAACATCATCTTTGCCAATACAACAATTGTTAGAAGAAGCTGAGGCAAAGATCAATAAGATGTTGGAATGGATGAATCAAAAGTGTGGAGAATATGTCAACATCATTAGAGATAAAGTTTTGACAACCCAGGAAGCAGGACAAAACATTAGACAATTGGAAAGAAGGGATAAAGAAAAGAAGAGCTCAACTGCCAATTATACATATGAATGCAACATATGCCTGTACGATCATCCCAAGGGTCAATGTCCAATCTTGTCACATTTATATGAGCATTGGGAAAATGCGTTGAGTTCATGCAGAGATACTGTGTTCGATCATAGTGGCAACAATCCCAGTCGTGGGGGGGACCACCCTTAGATTGGAGGCACCCTTCATATTTTCTGAATCCAAATGCTTATCATGTTCAACCTCCTGTTTCTCCAACTGAGCCAACATACTTTATTTCACCACACTACTATTCCCCACAATACTATCAACCCGTGCCTCCAACACAACCACCACCTTGTGCACCTTATCCTTCTCCTAACTTTTAGCATTCTCATCCTTTCCCTCCTTATACATCGCCACCAACTGTCCCTTACATACTTGCACCACCGCAACCCATGAACAACACTTGTGCTACTGCTACTAACAATAGTGAAGAGCCTCCTCAACATCAAAAGCGTCCTTTCTTTAAACACGGCCGTAGGAAGGGACAACACAATTCTGAGGTCACTGCACCTTCCAACCCAGCACAAGTCCAACCCTGTGGTGCACCTTTACCTTCGAACCCAACACCTCATGTAACTTTATTAGGGCCACCAACTAACACTCCAACAACCATACAGCCCAATGAACAGAACCATGGGAGACATCAACCCAATCCTTGCATACCATCTAACGGTCACAAACATCATAGTGGGTCAACTCATTATCTGGGAACTACATTGTATAAATTGCCCCACTATGCTCCTTATAACCCAGTGTGTGAAACCCGACAGGGTAAGTATGACCGAGTCCCAAGATTTCCAAGGAGCAAGGATTCCAGTCGTCAATTATTAATCCATGCCATCCACAACCATTTAGCTATGAGGGATATCCCTCATTCTAATAACAAGCAGGATTAATAACCATTTTTCATTTTCCTTAATTTTATAATTTTTAGTTTTTTAGTTTTTCATTTTTCAACTTTTTTGTTTTATCTTTTTGTGTGTTTGTCTTTTTCTGTTTGTGTATGTAATCTTTTCTACGAATAAAACACTCATGTGGATCATTGGTTGAGGTGTGTTTTATGTTATTAAGTCATGAGTGATCAATTATTTGAAATAGTGAGCCCACTACACCCACTCGTCCACTCTACAAATAAGAGGTTTTGTTCTAGGGTACAATGATATTCTTGAAATTTCTAAAACTTAAAAGTAATTTTGTGTTTGTTGTACCCAGAATGAAGAATGATGGACCAATAGGGATGATTAGGGTGTGACATCAAGGGGACTTGTGGATTCTCTTTGGTGACATCTGTTGGAGTTATCATGCAACTTGGTTGTACTATGATCCTTGTAGATCTAATGAAAATGGGAGTAAGAGTAATCAAAAGGGCACTCGATAATCAAAAGCTGTTCTAGGGGGTCCCACTGGAAAGACATGCACCCATGCCTGAAGGTTGGCGACTTCTCTGGATTCAGTAAAGTGAAGAAAAAAAGAAAGAAAGAGAAAAGAAAAAGGAAGTGCCATAAAAAAAAATCACTCCTCCCTTGTACTAAACGCCAAGTGATCATACGCCATTGTTGTTTTGGTACTCTCATAGTTGTTCATCATTGGATGAAGCAATGCGATGTCACTGATAGAAGGATGGACTTGGTCCTGATCTTGGAATGATGGGTCAATGACACATTAATCATGCTTTACATGCAGGATTCATTGTGCCTTGGGTCAGATACCTCATGTCCCAACCTCTCCGATCCCTTTCTTTAGTTCGTCTCATCTCACTGTTCGTGTAATTGTAGCTCATGTCCTATGTAGCATAAAATTTTCATCTCATTCTGGTGATATTTATATGTGTGTGTTTTGTGGAGTTAGTGCAGATTACATTTAACCCTTCTAGTGCCCACGAACACTTTAAGTGTGATTACACAAGGGCATAATAGGTTCAAACCTGCTTTGGGGAGGACCCACTTGTAATCTTCATTAATTTTCTAGCTAGAACACACAATCTCTTACCCTCAGCTTAATTTTTCAATTGATTTTCTTTCCCTTATTACCATCACATAGCCTTTTTCTCTACCATTCGAAGTCCTTATTGCTACATAACACATCATCATAATTTTCATGCCTTCAGAACTAGTTGAATTACCCTGGAACCCTTTAGTTCATATGTCCTTAGTTTACATCGATTAATTTCAAAAGAAATATTAAAAATTCAGTACATTCTCTACGACTTGCGATTGCGTGTCCCTTGCTTTCATATCCACAACTCGCTTGCTGGTACTCCGATTTTCATTCTGTTTGAACCTACTTGAACCCGGAGTGTTCAGCTTAGTCGTGGGGGAGGGGGCACATGCCGAATAAGTGCCTAAATTTTTTGAAATTCATCATCACCCGAAGGACATCTTTAAGGGTAATTAGTTCTAAAATTAAGAGTAGAATGTGTCAAAAACAATTTCATCCCCTTAGCTATACCAGAAAATTAAATTTGGGAAGCCATCTAAGTCACAAGATCCATTATTACAATTTTCGGGCACGATCACATGCTATAACATAAGATCTTTAATTAAGGTAAGTAGTAAGGTATAACTTGATTTCCTAAACAACCTTACTAATACTTGACCTGTGTGATTGCAGATGGCTCTGAAACATGCACAGCAGGAGGGTCCTGTTCAAGGTGGAATGAAACGATCTCAAAGAGGTGGACGACACGATCCTACCAGACAACATGTAGAACAGGAGGAATAATCATTCAACTTTCATCAAGAAGATCCTCCTACCATACGATTTTGGTAGGAAAAAGCAGGAGATACCCTCTCTGAAAGTAGTGCCTGGTACTTAGGGGAAATGTACCAATTTTGGCACAACAAAGAAGAAGGCACCATAGTTAACAATTGTGGTGTGACTATTGATTTCTCTATTCAAGCCATTCTGGAAGTATTAAACCTTC
>MNCI01012628.1:1006911-1027654 GCA_015680685.1 Gnetum montanum
TTTTCCACTGCCATCAGGAGTAGCGTTAGAATTAGAACACATCATACACCTCATCTAGATTAAACCATACGTGACATATGCAAAACTAGTCTAGATGGGAAGACAGCGAACTGCGACCTAAGTTTAACTATCTAGGTGCCACAATTAGTCCATCTGCGGAGTTCAACCGGATCACGCGTGCGACGCTCGTTTCGTATGGTTGAGTGTAGGGGTACCTCGCCACTCATCATTATGTGTTTGGATGATGAAGCTAGCACCAAGTTTGTGGATGATTAGAGATTAGGATTCCTAAAGTTGACTTTTTTTATTAACCCCCATTGTCAATACACTAGTGTGGCTCTTACTACAAGCCCCATTTCATAGGAGAGGATGACCCATGGCTTATTAGTCTTATTTGGTTCCATAGGAATGCTAGAGGTGGGTATCCAAAGGGACACCTCTAGCATTGGCATGTTTGGGAACCTTGGTGGGAATACATAGGGACCACCTTGACTCATTGAGACTAATAATAAATCCATGTGCATGGTAATTTTATATTTTGTTGAAAACTTTGATTTTGAAATTTGAAAGCATTCATGACAACTTGATACACATTGACATGGAGTGCATTGCATGCTAGCCTCCTTGTTTATTCAGTTTATGGGTGAAGTGGACGAATGTTGGTTTTGGACTGTTGTGATGGTCAAATGGATTGATCCTATTCTTGATGGATAATTGTGTGGCATTAGGTTTTTGGCATGTGTGGATTGTAGTTCCATGTTGATGGATGATCTTAGATGTTTGTGGTGGTTGTGTGTTTGGATATTCTTTGCATTGATAGATGTATGGTATTGGATTTTTGGCATGTTTGTGATGGATGAACTTGGATGTTGTATTGGTTATATGTTTGGATATGCTTTACATTGATTATTTTCTAGGTTGTTGTTGGTGATTGTTTGGGATGGGACTACCAACATTTGGGGCCCTTCTGTCTTGTGACCAGGGTCACAAGATGCAAAGGTGTTCTTCAAATAGGGTTTAGGTTCTTATTAATATCTGATAACATCAAGGACCAGATACCTCCAAATAAAATCAATGATTATGAAATGAACTAATCGTGAGTATGTGTTTGCCATTGTGAATGTTAAAATGGTTGAGTTATGTATGAAACTATAATTGACTATCATAAAAGAAAATTTAGCTAACTTTGTCAAATGCTATGAGTTGTTGAAGATTCCTATTTTGTCAAATCACTTAGTCTATATAGTACTTATAGTAAATTACTTGTAATGAATTAAATTTCACAAAAACATTTAAGCATAATTCAGCTAATCTACTTCTAATTTTCCCTAGAGAGAAAATTGCACAAGAAAACTAGAAATAGAGCAAGATTCAATGGATTTTAGAAAGAGAAGAAAAGAAAGCATATTTTTTTGGTATCTCAAACATTTAAGAAAGATAAATTGACATGAGAAAACACTTCACAATAAAGTTATTTTAGTTCAGTCTATTACGAATTATCAAATCGTCTGAGCTCAACAAGCAATTTCAAAAGAAACACTCTATTTAACTACCAAAATGCTTTGTAAATGACAAAGTACAAGATTCTATTTAGCTAGTTAAAATTGGTTAAGAATTGCAAACTATAGAACTTCCAGAAAAATTTTACAATTTGAAGATTGCAATATTAAGGTAATAAAATTTAAAAATAAAGAAGCTATTTCAATGATATTAGAGTATCAAAGAATTTCTAGGTTCCCTACATTGAAAAAGGAAAATTTTTATAAGACATCACTATTAGATTGCTCAAGATACTTTTCCACAACATAAGCTCTTATTTGGAAAGCCTTAATACAAGTCTAATATTACGCAAAAATAAAGTTATAAAGGAAACCTAGAAATATCTCAAAATTAAATGTCAAGCATGATACTATCTAAACTATTAGCTAAGAAACTAAAAAAAAAATGGGAAGGAATGAACTCATAGGATTAAAACAAGGTAGTTGAATTGATGTCTTTAACAAGCCATGCTTTATAAGAAATCTTTAATATTTTTCAAAATTGCTTATTCCAAATCCTCCCCCCCATCTCAAATCTACCTTTGAATGTCCTTTTATAGTGACCTTAGGATAGTTACAATAATCATGAGAAGTTAAGGGCATTATAAATATCTAGGGAATTAATTCATAACCATCCTAAAAGTTATAACTTTCATAGAAAGTTATTAAAATTAGAGAAATACATGCCATAGTTGGCAAGTGTCCTTTTGGTAATTATAACCTTACAAATATAAAGGAGATTAAATTATAACTTCAATAGGAGGCTATAACTTTTATGAAAAGTTTTAATGTTGTAGAAAATAAAGGTATGTTTGCCACATGTCCAATAATTTCCTCGTAATTTTTTAGAAGATATGTTATATGTACCATATCACATGGAGTGAAATTATACCCTATTATGATGTGCTAAAATTTTCTCCTTTATGTCATAAAGGTTTTTTTTTTAAATAGTATTTTATATGGTAAAGGGGTATATCAAAGGATCAAAAATAAAAGAACCATTTAAAATCAAAATTCAACAAAGAGGGTTTAAGAGCACGACATTAGCCTTGAATCTACGAACACCTCAATGATCTCCATAGACACATATACGACATTAGTTTTGTTCTTATTTGCATAGTAGCCATGTATGCTCCTTTGCACTTTGTCCTGCTTGCAATTGAAATTGTAAGCCACAATCTTCCAAAGTGGAGTTCTTAACATACCGTCATGTGGAGAGCTCCATGTCTTTCAACCCTTATTTTTTGCAACTATTCCAGGATATTCTACCATCAGGGTCTTGTGGTTATGCTTCCATTTGCTGTGGCTGCATACATTGGCACCGCTCAAGATTCAGGGTTATTTTCATCACTGTCTACCTTTTTCATGTACCATTGGTCTGTTTGCCTATTTAAAATATATGAATGAGGATTTTGCAAAATGCTGTGTTGCATCTTGAATGCCGTTTAGGGAAAAGGCAATGGCTATGATGGCTTGCACTTAGAGACTTCTAATCCGATGTTGACAATGTTCATTCCATACACGGTGGAAATGTGAACAAGCTATTCTATCGTAGTTTTAATGCCTAAGGGGTACACTTTATTGAACTGAGGATTTCTATCCTTGTTGCTTCAAGGAGCAGATCCATCTTTACCTTAGCAGTAGTGGCCCTCCAAACCCTAGTCACGTCATGAACAAAACTATACTATACACAAATCTATATCAGAGATTCATTATGGTGGTTATTATTTTTTTTCTTTTTCTCTAAGTCAACTACTCATCTTGGAATTCCTTTTTTCTTCCAATTTTGCCATGGTTCCATAGCTGCCTCATTAGTATTATTTCATGTTTTTTTCTTAATTTAGTTCTACGGATCGACACAGAACACTAATTTTATAGAGCTTCTTCTTCTTGAGCTGCAGGGCCTGCATACAACTTTAACTAGATACCAAGGTCTTGAATATTTTTATTTTTATATATTAATATTTCCTTTAATCACATTAGTTTGGCCTTTTCTTCATAGCTATCATTATTGCCTAAGAAACCTTGCTAATTATGAACAATCCTAAGTAGAAGAATCCTCAACATTATGTCTATTGCTTGAAAGATGAAACATTTTCAAAATGCTGAAATATTATCAAACATTTGCTAGGCTTATGTAGAATCATCCTATCTATGGAATAAAATGGCATGTACATCCCACCAATTTGATGATGTAGACATAAATGCTAGTATGGAGTCCCATAAAATTTACATAGGAGAATTACAAATTTTACAACCTTGGCTTATTATTAAGCTTTTGTAAATTCCATATGGACACTTAAGCTAGAATTATGGCACCTTGAAAGCACTTTCTATTCATCTTCGTTTCCAAAAAATTCATGATTTAATCTTGCTTCATATTATTGCTCTTTTTAAAATAAGTAATCCAACTCTTTGTATGCTAGGTTATCTTCCAATTACTAGTAAATATTAAATTTCCCAATTTAATCTTCATCATCATCTTAAAACTAGAAAACTACTCCATCTAATGGTATAAATGTGAAAATAGTTTCGATGCCCTACCTAGCCCCCATGAGACTTGTCCTTGATTCGGTTGGAAGATGATGCCAAGGTTACTCACTTAACACTAGCTAATATTTTTGTTTTGATTACAAGTACTTCAAGCTAGGAAGAGTATGGAGTATGTACCTTGGAGATGTTCACAGCACATGATGAAATTATATATTATTTGCAATCATAATTGTTCTTTCAGAAATATATGTATATTAACTTGATTCATGTGCTTGGATTTTTATAGTAGACTTGTATTGATTATGAATGAGAACTTATCATATTCCTTTATGTAAGATGTTTTGGATGAGATAATTATGGAATTTGAAATGTCATTGATGTAAGATTTCTTTTAGTGGATGCGTATAATTTAAATTACTTGTATATATATTCATCTTAATATTAAAAGATATAATTTTTCCCATTATCTTATCTTTTAATCTCTTCTTCCTCTTTGCCATGGCTTAATCATACTTCCTTTCACTGTGTCAAAATGGAATGATTTCATTACTCTGCCAGGACCAACCTTTGTTATCTATTCTTACCCCACATAATGCTCTTCGTCCTAAGGGTAGGAAGGAGAATGTTACACATTACTAGCTTCTATTGCATTTTCTATGTTCTTGACTTAAGAAAAGGCTTGACTGAATGATCGGGGATCCAAATAATAAAGCTTGGACTTAATAAAGTCATTAACTGCTTCCATGAAAATGGCCAAAATAAGCACTTCAAAGATGGATTTAGGTATTTTGTTAAGGGTAACATTTCATCTTTGTATGCATTTTTGAATAGCTTCAAGGGGTTCTTATCTCACTTTCATGAATTGGTTTAGCATTGTTGCAAGTTTCAAGTTATACTTGAAATGATTAACAAATTGGTTTATTAAGTCATCTAATGAGGAAATAAACATTCTAGGTAGTTCCTGGTAACAATCTAAGGCTTTTTTGGTCAAGGACATGGGGAACATGAGAAACATAGTATGTGGCCAAGCTTGTAGTAGTAGCCACTTAGAATGGAAGGTAATCAGGTAGGCATTGGGGTTACCTTCACTACTATATTTGGTGAAGTGAGGGATCGAGATGCCTATAGGAAGGATTATCTATGAGAAAATGGGATTACTTGGATCATCTTGATAAAATTCCATCATCTTTACTATCTAAGTGATGCTAGCCTTAGTATTTTTCAACTTATCAGTAAAGCTTTGGATCAGTTGAAAAGGTTGGTCTAGGCTCTAGGGTGCTCTTGCAAGGTATGCTAGTCATATGGCTAGTTGAATTGATGACTAGATGGGCGGTTGAATGGGTTGAGGTCATGCAATGGACAATAGAATAAGTTGGAGAGGTCTTAGGGCTACTATTGTAAGGGGGGTAAAAAAAAGAGAATGAGTTTTGAATTGGGATTTGCAAGATAAAGGAAATGAAGGGGGTATGAGAAGTTTGAAGGACTTGAAGTCTTGAAGAAGGGCCTACTAACATAATAAAAGAAGGTGACATGAAAGAGCTAACCAGTAGTGGGTGCATGGAACAAGGTTGGATTACAAAAGGTGCTAAAATGAATAGGGAGGTGAGCTAGGAAACTAATTGAGATGTTCATTCAAAGGGGTTGGTATGCATTATTTGACTTATTACTAGTGAGGAATTTAATGGGTTATTCATGAATAAGTCAAGGATGGGTTGTTGTAAGCTTTCTTGTAAATAGGTGTTGTTCTCATAATAACCTCTAAACTCATTCTAATCCTCTTAATTGTGTTCCAAAATAGCTTGTTCACTTGTCTCAACCTCATCATCAACATCTACAAATTGGGCTAACATATTGACATAAGACTTTGGCAATTTAATGTTGTCATATGGGGAAGGGATGTACTCCTTCCTGTTGTTATGAATGATGTCAAATTCATACTTGGAGTCTAATTTCCTACATGGAATACGTAGACCAACGTAATATTCTTGAGTGAGAGTGGTGTAAGCAGGCACACATCCTAGACATCTAAGGGACTACCTATGCTCCACTATAGCTAGGTCCTTAATAGCATAGATGTTAGTGGATTATTGGTTTGAGGCCATGGCAATGATGTCATGTGGTAGAATAGTTTATGCAAAAGACATAAACTATGTAAGCCCAAATATTTGCGTAAACAAGGCAAAAATTTTAACATTTTTAATAAGTTGTAGCTTGTAGCACATACTTTTTGTAGCTTATAAGCCTATTTGTGTTGTAATGTATTTAAGATGTAGTGTATAAGACAAGCTTTAGGTTGCAAGGGGTCTAGTGTATAAGACAAGTTGCAGTGTATAAGAGCTATAACTTATAGCATGTGAAATTGCAGTGTGTGAGACTTTAGTGTATGAAATTGTAGCATATGAAGATGTAGTGTATGAGATTGTAGCATATTAAGCTACAACATATGGAATTGCAATGTACAAAACTACAACTTGTTAGATTGCAATGTATGTGTAGCATGTTTTTGAAATCAGTCAAAAAATGTATGTGCAAAAGGAGGAAAAATAGAGTGACCTACAACTACAATTGCAATGATAATTTTTTCCAATGTATCTAAGCAATGCTACGAAAAAGGAAAAAATGCTTTAGTATGTGTAGAAAAACTTCATATTCTACAAATGTAGAGAATTAGAGAAAAACTACAAACTGTAAATGTAGGAAATGAAAAAGGCATCATGCATTATAACTATGAACATAATTATTTTTTAATTTTTAATTTTAATTTTTTATAACTATAAATTAGAAAATAGAGATGGTGTCACATGTTGGGGTTACATAAAACCCAAAAGAATTTTTGTTTTGTCAAACAAGCTAGCACACAAAGGCAAAAATAGGTAGAGAATTGTTTTTTGGAAAACAAGTTTTAGATGAAGAAGTTAGATGGAAGTCATTCTTCTAGTACCAAAAACTATAACAATGGAAAAACTCAATGCTTGAAAACCAAAATAATTTGTATAAAATAGTTTTAGCCCTAGGATCCATGGGCCTTGGGAGAATCTAAGGCCCCTAGGTGGTGTCATCAATCATCTAAGGACTTAGAAAATCTGTTACCAAGTGTGATAAATGTAAATGAGAAAAAACCTATGAAACAGTGATTTAATGCTAATTCCAAGAATAGATTGAGATAAATACAAAACAATGTGGCCAAAAAAACTATGAACTTTATACTTAATACTGTAAAAAAATATTGTTCAAAACAAAGGTTTATAGAGTATAGATCATAAGTTTTAAAGCCAAAATAACTAGTGCAGGATGTAGGATGTGTTCTACATTTTTCTCTCCATCGATCTGCATTGTAATCAATGCTACTCTAGGATCTACTACTCTCAATGATTTGCATTGAAAAAGGCTAATAAAGGTTATGAAACTCTATAAAAATCTCTGCTTCATTGCTAAAAAGGTCTCTATTACTTTTGTTGTTGCCAAGTGATGTCTTTGCCAAAAGATATGCCAACAAACATCTAGAAAATGGTGTTGAATTTGGATTAAATAGGCCTTGGATTGTTGTTGCTATGTTAGTTACATTTCCATGTGCATTCTAGATAGTTACATAGCATATTTGGGTCATTTTCATGGCCTAAAACTACAATGTATAGACCACCAAATTTTTTGACATTTTTTCCCTTGGAATATTAATGTATTTAGCCATTTTCATTGCCCAAAATTGTAGTGTATGAGCCACTAATTTTTTTGACTTTTCATGCCAAACTTAGAAGCATTTTTGAATTTTTAGCTTACATATGCTGGCATAATAGAATTCATAGCTTATAGGCCATGAATTTTATTTTACACATTTTAAAATGATCCAAAATTTGGCTAAAATAATATCATATGGTAACCTTGTGAAGGGAAATTAAGGCATTTGTATATCTCTTGAATCTTATCAATTTACATGATAAAATTTAGTTAGCAAGCTTTATTGTTTTTCCTTAAGGTGTTTCATGCTAGCTAGGCTTTTCTCTATGACACATACCCTACAAAAATTGGGGTCATTATTTTAGGCTCCAGTACCTCACTCTATAAATAATCTAATAAAAATGAGGTTAGATTCAACTACATCACTTTCTCATGAATCTTTGAAAAGCTTTGCTACAATGTGTCATTCATAAAGTATATAGGGAAAATAAGTCTTCTATTTCTAATGCTACTCATGTCCATACATGATATTTAGCAATAGCATTAATCTCATAGCTAGAATAAAAAAATAGAGTAGAAATAAAAATTCAATGGAGAAACCTAAGCTTTGAAGCCTTTGAAATGGTGTTCTTATATCCCCATGGCTTTGCTAAGTTAGCTGAAGGTAGCTTGATGAATTTCCCTGATTCTAGGTGGTTCCAAAATTTACGACTTAGCATGCCTTCATGCCTCCATGGCTTTTATCTTTGTGATGCCTGGTTTCACTAGACCATAAACCTTGTATTCCTTCTTGATGCTAATGTTGATATAGCACTCTTGTTTCCCCTAAATTGTATCTTGTATTTCTTATAGATTTTTTTTATTATTAAGCAATTTAGGACATCTCTAACAAGGTTTTCTCTTGATCTAAAACTAAGCTTATGGAGCCTTATTTTTCCAAAAATTTCACGACATTCCTCCATTGACTCTATAGACTACAAGCCTAATTTCTTTATTAGATCATTATCTTCATTGAAATAAAAGAGGTCTACATTTTCTACTTCCAACTCTAGTTGTATTACATCAATCCACTAACAAAGTTTATATATATTCAACTTGTACTACTAGAGATATTTAGAGAAGGTAGATGTATCAACATCCTAAAACTTCTTGGGTGCTTCTTCCTTCTCCTTGTGCAACATTTTAGCTATCTTTTACTAAGTTTCTTGAAGCTTTTTTATTCTCTTCAATGGTGGATCTTTATCTTTTCTTAGCTCTACTTCAACTTTGGTTTTTCTACTTATTAATATTTAGCACTCTATTCTTTAATTCACTCATGTGGGACAAACTATTTGATTCATCTCTTAACATATGTTGCAAGCTTTAATTCTATTGAGCTACTTCATTTAAGCTTAAGGATTTAAATATTCCTTTTATCATTAGTTTATAGAGCCTTTTCAACTTGATTTTAGAGCTGAATTCAAGCTTTAGAAACTCATTCTACATGGAAATCTAACATGATACCATAATTTCCAACTTCTTTATAAAATATATTCTATGTTGTGCCATGCCTTCTACTAAGTTGGGTTAAAAAAAAAGGTGCACATGTACAATATTGGGTGGGCCTAGAGTGAGATTTGACATGGCCCATAAAAATGATCTAGATATCACTTATAGAACCTTTTTGTACCCTATAAACTTTCTCTTCAAAGAAGTTAACGTGGCAAAACTATTTCTACACCTTCTTGTAAAGCTAAATTTTGGCTCCATATGTTGGTTCTATAAGCTAATGTGGAAGCTATTGACATGGTAGAATAAAAGAAGAGATAGTTTGTAAAGATAAATTTTAGTTCTATAATCAACATTCTCTCTGTAGATTTTACGTGACTTGTAGAACCATCTAGAAGCTCATCATAGAACCAATCTTTGGTTTCATGAACCAGCTCAAATCAAAGGTTGACGTGGTATAGCTGATCTTTGTGCTTGCTTGTAGGGTTGGATTTTGGTTATAGTAATAAAATTAAAGATGTGGCTTTGAAAATTGATCTAATTTTTCATCTAGAGCTAACTTGTAGCTCAATGAACTAGTATAATGAAGACATTGACCTGGCAAAACTTATTCAAGATTCATTCATAGAGCTAAATTCTATCTTCATAAAACTAGCTCTATGAGTTAATGTGGCAGTGAGAGCCAAACATTTCTCAAAAGCTCTTTATGTGCATCTAACTATTCATAGAATAGTTTTGTAGAGCCATTTTTCTAATCTATGAACCTACTCTTCATGACTACTAACCTAGCAAAACCAATGTTAAGCTTCTTTGTAGACTAGAATTACAACTACAAAGTTGACATGGTAGAGCCATTTTCTAGAGCTATTTTGTATAATCATATTTTTTGCTCTACAAAGGAGTTAACTCTAGACTTTTTTCTCATCTACGTAGAATCATTTTAAGATTTTCTCGTATATCCAATTATTGACTCTACAAACCTTCCTCAAACAAAGTCCACATTTCATATGAGATATACAAATAAGACAAACTTCAATCTCTTCTTATTATTATACGTTGTGGTTCCTCCTTAAGTAGAATCCTTTTGTAGAGCTGATTTTTGGTTCCATAAAAATTCCTCATGAGAAAATCAACATGGCAAAATTATAAAGTGAATTATTCATATAGCTAAATTTTGGTTCTACAAACCTACTCCACTAAATAATTTATGTGTTATAGCTTTCCTAGTATGTATCTTTAGGATCCCATTTGAAGTTGAAATGGAAGAGTTAAAAAATAACCTATTGTAGCACCATCCTTTGAGTTTTATGAAAATACCTTACAAAAGAGTTGACACTATAAGATTAGTTGCACGCTTGTTCGTAGAACAAAATTTTAGTTCTACAAAGAAAAATTCTCCTCATGGTTTTAAATCTATCCTAGCTTCTCTTATGGAAATATTTTGGCTCTTTATATCTTTTCTAATCATAGCCCACATGTCACATGATATTTATACATAGAACTAATTTCACTCTCACCTCATAATTGAACATTGCAAAGATATCCTAAGTAAAATTGTCTTGTAAGACTAATTCTTGGTTCTAGAAGCTTCTTTTACAAGTTGATGTGGGAAAATGATGGTGTAGCTCATAGAACAATATTAGATTTTCTTTGTAGAGCTAGATTTTGGTTCTATAAACCCACATTACTAAATAGCTTATGTGGTAGAAGCAAAAATGAACATTTGATGCTACTATGGAGTATGAGCTTCTTATTTGTAGAACCATTTTGTAAAACCACTTTTTGGTTCTAGAAACCATATCTCCATAAAAGTTGATATGGAAAGACTATTTTAAAACCTTCTTTTAGAACCATTTTTCTTAGTTCTAAGAACTCATTAACTTTTCACGAGCTAACATGATAGAGTAATTTTGTAGAGCTACTTTTCAATTTTATGAGCCTATTATTTACAAATGCCAACATGGCTTTAGAACCACTTCGTTAAGCTACTTCTTTGCCTCACAAGAATGTTTTACATTAGAGAAAGTTGACCTGGTGGAATAGACAATAAGCTTTTTAATGAAGTATAATTTTTCCTCTATCAATAATGTCCCAAGTTGATGTGATGAAACTATCTTCAAGCCCGCTTATAGAATCCAACCTCAAATCTACTAGATATGTCATTAATTTTACATCATAGAGCTAATCGAGGTATGCTTTGTAGAGTCATTTATCAACTTTATGGATCTCTTTTGTGTTAGTAGAGCTAATTTATTTAAGCCTTTTTTCACACTTTTTTCCATACTAAAATTTCCCCTTAATAAGCTAAAATGGAAAAAATGCCTTACAAAATCCATTTCCAAATTCAAATCAAGCCTCTCTCCTTGCAAAAAAGGTTTCTATTAGTTCTCAACTATTTGTTCCAATGCCTATTACAATAACACTTCTTCATAAGCTCTATGATTCCATTCTTTGATGAGCTTGACTTAACTTATAGATGGGAAAATATGTTTTTAGGCTAATAAGATTTATTATTGATGTCTAACTTAGTTAATCTGCATAACACCTCATTTAATTTAAAAAACCTAGCTATTCTATTTTATTGAAAAAAAGTTGAAGTATCTTAGGAGGGTTTGTGCTTTGAAACTCTTATTCCATAAATTTCAATCACTTAAATCTACATTGTATTTTTTCTAAGATCCTATTTTCCAAAAACTCCTTGATTGGATCTTATCCTACTAAAAATGTAATGCGCTAGACCCTAGCTCATTCTGATAGAAAAATCAAATTTGAGAAGTGAAACTTAACATCTGTTCCATTAATGATCAAAATATTACCACATATTACATTCTTAAAAAGAGGGTTGGAGATAAAATTAATCTCATATATAGCATTTCTATAAACATTTTCTTTTAATACTTTTCTTCTATAAAGGGTTTGTTTTCTTATAATGATTGAGTAAAAGAATCAAGCCTATCATCATAATTTATGCCTCTTTCATGAAAATGGCATATTGTTGCAATAATAATTTTCCCAAATAAAAGTGACCTCCTTTTTGCAACATTTATGTACAGCCATAGATAAACTGAATACAAGATGAAATATTTTTGTGGGAAAAGCTCCCTATAGCTTAAGACTTAGTAGGGATGAAAAAATCCCAATCCTAAAAATTTCAAACAAGCTAACTAAATATTACGCTAATGAAATTAGATGACACTATACAATACATACTACTTTCTTCAAAAATTTTCATTTTGAAGCTCCATCATACTCAAGCTCAGTCAAAACTTAAGTAGGTATAGTGGCTTGTGCTTCATTACCCCAATCTTGTCCTTCCTTAGGTTCCTCAAAACTTCCATCTTCCTTAGAATCTTCTTCTTCTTCTTTTGATTCCTTTTCTAACCTTTTGAACTTTTCCTTACTATCATTTTTAGGCCAATTTACCAAGAGATCCTCATAATTGAAAACTTAGTTTGGGCTCTTTCTGTTAATGTACTCTCTTTGTAAGAGATTTGAACACTCTAGAAATTTAACCCACTCTTGAACATGAATTGATTTACCACTTGATAGTGTAGAAAATTCATGAGAGATCCATGTCATAAATGGACAATTATAAGCTACCTCATAAGAGACAAATCTATAAAATATCCTTTGTACATGTTCAGGGAAACATCTAGATAGATACAGAATGAAAGTCCTAGCTTCCATCTTGACTCTCCTTGGATTTGCAAATAATCTTCTTCTTACGGTGGGCCTTGATTTTCCAGCTATGATATGATTATGGATTTTATATCTTGACTTCAACCTTCCTATATAGTCCTAATAAATTAGTTACAACACACTATGTACATATTTACATTTTGGTTAGTCATTCTTAAGCTACTCTAAGTATATGGTTTCCCAAAATAATGCTTCAGATGATGAGCATTGAATAGATAGCTCAACACCTGTCCATCTAGTAAAGTAATCTTTAAAGTATTTTTAGCCACTTTTTGTTTAATCATCAATGGACTAATCCACCTAGATAAAAATTTATTTGTTTTATCTTGCTTATTAACTTTTCACAACAAAACAAAGTCTCCTTCTCTATATGCCTTTTGCCCCACTTGATAATCAAACCATCTCTTCATTAATGCTGCATTATGTAAGAGATTATCTCGAGCTTCATCAATTTCAGCTTCCCTCTTTAATAATAAAGCCATTACAACATGTTTCTTATCTAATCATGGGCTATAAATTTTCATAAATCCAACTGTTGAAGACATAAATGTATTAGTTATTCAAGCATTAAATCCATACACTAAACTAAACAATATAGTCCCTATAGATTTCTCTATTCTAATCTTATTAGGCCATAGGGCTCCCTACAATAGTTCATGCTAATTTGCCACATTATTATCCATGGAATGTGTGAAGTAAGAGATCATCTTTTTATTATAGATTCAACTAGACCATTTCTTTGTAGATAGTAGTTTAAAGATGAATAGAGTAAGATTGATTTCTTTGAAGCCCACCTTATCAACTTGACTGATTAAAAAGTTGTGTCGTTATCAGTTACTAATAATTTTGGCATTCCAAACCAACTTATAATATATTTCTCAAGAAACTTGATTACATCATAAGATGTACTTCTTCTTAGTGCTTTAGCTTCTGGCCACTTAATAAAATAATCAGTAGCTATCAAAATAAATTTATGTCCTAGTTTAGATGAAGTAATGACTCCTATAAAATCCAATCCCTACCTTTAAAAATTTTTATATATGATAACTAGTTTTAGTGGACCATTATCTCCTTTTAGCTTTGGCCCATGAATTTAACACTTATATAGCAAGTCAAAATTTTATTTCTTACATCCTTTCACATAGTGGACCTATAGAAACCATATCTCAATATATATTGCATTGTGATTCTATGGAATTTGTAATATAAGCCTTCATGTTCATGGAATTACTTCAATATGCCTTCAATTTTTTGATTTGATGCATGTTTCAATAAGATACCTTTGAAATATTTCTTATGTAGAGTTACCTAAGCATAGATGTATTTCTTGGTTTTGATTATAAAGGCTTTTTCCTTGCTTCTAGATAAATATCTTGACTAATAAGAAACTTTACTATGTTGTCATACTAATTTATGATTTTAGATAGGACTAGTATTTTTTTTTGTCCAGATTATTTTGCCATCATCCTAGCTAATCCCATATTCTTTATTATTTTTCAAGTTTTCAAAGTGAAATTAAATTGTTGGAGTTTGATTATCTAGTTAGCTTTCTTTAGTCCAATTTCATTTTGACACATGAATTGCCTTATAGCTTACTCTATGATCATAATATAAAATAAACCATTTTGCAAATATTATTTAAAATGTCCTAAAAGTTTAATAATGGAAAACACTTATTTTTCTAATTCAAAGTAATTTCTCTCAGCTTCCTTTTGTTCGTAACCAAAAGATTCAATTGGCTTTTCTTTGATTTCATCTTTTTGTGTTAATACCATAGTCAATGAATCCTTTGCAGAAAAACCATATAGCTAGAAATCATATCTTAAATTTCATTTCATTACATATGGAACTTCTAAAATGACTTCCTTAATTTGATCCAAAGCTTTAAGTTATTCTTTAGTCTTCCTTACTTTCACATCCTTTTTAACATACATGAAAGAGGTTTCATTATTTCTATGAATCCAAGAATGAATTTCTTGATAAAGTTTACTTTTCCAAAGAAAGATCTTAATGTCTTTTTATTCATAAAGTGTTCTATATCTTGAATGGCTTCATTCCTAGCCCGATCAATAGCTATCCCTTTCTCACAAATTATATGTCTAGGTAGACTACCTATCTTACTCTAAAGATACACTTTTTGGGATTCAAAGAAATACCAAACTCCTAACATCTATTAAATATCTATTATAAGTGAGAAATATGATTGAACTCATGTTTCTAATAAACTATAATATCATCTTGATAAATGAAAATAAACTTTCCAATGAGTCCTTTGAAAGCTATATCCATAGCTCATCGAAAATTAGCCCTTGCATTTGATAAGTCAAAGGGCATTCTCTTGTATGCAAATGTTTTCCATTTATTAATGAATTCTATTTTAAATTTTTTGTTCTTGTTTACTATTATTTGATTATAGCCTTAAAATCCATCAAGGAATGAGTATAGTTGACATCCTAATACCTTGATTAGCATTTCATCAATTCTTGGAAGTGGGTATCCATCCTTAATCAAAGCTTCATTTATAGTCCTAAAATCAACACATAACCTTATATATTCATTCTTTTTGCTGACTAGCACTAAATTAACTATCGAAGATAAGTACTTAATCAGATATATTATGCTAGCACCTAATAACTTCTTAGTTTCAACTTCCATTGCTAGTTCAAAAATTGGATTAAATTTCCTTAGCTTTTGTTTAACTATCTTGCAGTCCTTTTCCAAAGGAATTTTATGAGTCATAACATTGGGATCAAAAGTTCTTAAAGGATCATATAACAGAGTGCAATTGTTCAAATTTACTCTAAGAACTTGCATCAATTTCTCTTTTATGTTTGATTGAATTTTTATTCCAATATTAAGGTGCTTTGGAATATCTTGACATCCTAAGTTTATTGCTTCATAAGCTTGATCTTTAGGATTTTGAACATCTAATCCTTTCACTAGTTTTTATTTGAATTCTTCCTCCAATTGTAATATTTTTTGAGGTATTCCTTTTTTTCTTTTGGTTCTAAATTATCCTTTTTTATAAATGTAACTCTTGAATTCTCCCATATTTCTAAGGAACTGAATTATTTGATTATCATCCTCTAATACTTGAAAACATTCCTCATTATTTGAGACCATTGGCTTTAATTCTAACTCAATCGTCACTTTATGATGTTCAACTTTTTTTAATAAGTATTGAGTTGAAGCTGCCATTTCAAGTTTTTCAGCCTTCTAATTCTTTTCCCTTGGGATTTTTTCAATCTTATATTCTATAAATTTTTAAGTAATCTTTCTATCATTTGTTTATAAGTCTAAAGAAATGAGCTTTTAAAACTACGATTTTATCTAACTTGATCACATATGAGTTTTGAGTCTCCTTTAACCTCTAATTTCAGGATGGCATTTTTGTGAGCTATTCTCAACCCTCTACACAGAGCTTCATATTCAATTCTATTATTAGTACAAGAAAATTTCAATCATACATCTTTAAAATCTACTTGAGTTCCTAGGCCAACTAGAATCAAGGATATCAGCTACTTTGACAGTAACTCTACTTTTAATCCTCAGATCTGAAGCTAACTACAATAGTACATTTGATAGTTGACCTATTATCCTAACACTACTCTTGTCATCTTGGATAATTTTCTTATCTGATTATTCTAGTTTTAATCCTAGTTGATCACATATTACTAAAGGCATTAATGTTGAAGTGGCTCATGAATCAACTAAATAGCTATGCAGATATCTATCTTTTAATTTAAGAGTTAATAAGAAAGGTGAAGCATCTTTCTTAGCTACAACCTATGTTTTACTAATAGATTTGTCATTGTTATAAATATAGTTCATAGTAACATTGCTTACTTTATTTTTGTTCTTAATCCCTTCTAAAATTATATTAGAGTATCCTTCCATTTAAAATAGTTGATATAGGCTTAGCTTTAATCCTTTTCAAGTCTTCTATTATGTCATACTTTCCTTGACCATAAAATCCTAATTTCCTAAACATTCTTAGGAGAGGATCCTGATGATCTTCTTCATTAAGTTGAGATTTTTCTTTTGATTTTGATTTTTTCTCAAAAATCCTACATTTTCTAGTAGGCTCAAATATTACATTTGGAGGTCTAGATGTTTTCATTCTCTCTTTTTGACTCCTTAGTTAATATCTAGGTTCCTTATTAGTATTGAAATCGTCATTAGACGAGTATCCTAATTTTGAACCCTCACGTCTCATCGCTAGATAACCTTTTTATATAATGTACTCATGGGTATGAAAATTCCTTTAATTCCTCCTCAAATTGTATTAGGTTAGAATTAGATAAGGCTTCACTTGATTTGGTATCTTCAAATTCATCTTGGATATCTAATTCTTTTAGCTTGTCTAAATTTTCCATCTTCTCTAATTTTTACTTTGTACTAGCCTTTTCTAACTTGATATTTTTATTTGACATCTCTTTCAAAAGATTATCTTTATTAAATTCTTCATTTTGAAATTCTCTAGAATCACTAATTGAAGGTAGCATCTTGGGTTGAGTTAAATTTTGGATTGAATATATTCCTTTTTGAGGCTCTTTTACAAAAGGATGTGTATTTTTAGGGATTAAATTTAACTATTCTTTCAATTTTATAGCTTCAGTATAAATGTCTATTAAAGTATCGATATTTTGAGTTCTCCATAGACAAAATGAGATTATGGGATCTATGGTGTTCAAATAAGTATGCCTTAAAACTTCATTGCTTGTTTGAAATTGGTTTTGGCATAGGCCATACACTCTTTAGAATTTTATGTTGAATTCTCTTATTGATTCCTTATTTCCCTATTTCATTTGAACTAGGCCACTATACAACTGATGTTGTTCAATTTGATTACCAAATCGAGCTATAAATTAGGAATTCATATAATCCCAACTAGTAATACTATTATTTGGCAAGTTCAAGTACCAAATCTAGGCCATGTCTCTAAGGTTACCTATAAATAGTTTGCATACTTGATCTTAATGTTGAATATTTGCATGAACAAGAGCTAACTCAAATAGGTGTAAATATTCCTATGCTAAATAAGCTTTACCAAGAACATATGGTTCTGGAAGATACTTATAAGTCATTTTATGGATATCATGATAAGCATTGAACATAAGAGACGTAGGTAGCTAAAATGGATTAACAATGAGTGGATTAGGCATTATTTGTAGACTATGAATTCCACTAGGTGATCCTATATTGAAATTAGCTTTCCTTTTAAAAGAAAAGCTCTTAATTAAAGGTGATTTCCTAGTACATTGTGTCTTGATTCCATGACTTAAATTGCTAATTATGGTTTCAAAATCTCATGATGTAGTTCCAATCTTAAGTTCAAATGTAGACATTGAAATTTTGAAATCTTCTTATTTATCTAAGGAATGACTCATGAGCCAAAATAAGTAACTTAATTCACTTATATTCTATTTCAATCTAATATGACCTAATAAGCTTTCATATGTATTAACAAAAATAGGTCCTTCTTCTAGCACCAATTAAGCTATTGGGGGCAAAATCAAGAATGACTCTACTACAAAGAATAGCTCGTATAACTTGTTTTAGGTGGTTGTTAGTCTATGGTACCACCAAGGCATTGATGTCCCCAAATAACCCATGCAAGTGTAAATGAGCTAAATATGACTAATTGTGAATAACAGTAAAGATCTATCTACAAAATAGAAAGATCAATTTAAGTAATTGATGTTTTATATGTAATTAATTATCTATTCCTTTCAGCTATCTCTTAACACAAATAAAGAAAATAAATAACTCTTCTATAGGTCTAGCTTCAAATATGGCACAACACACATATAGTGAATAATTAGGTTTATAGAAAACATCAATCTGAAATTCTAAGTTATCTGCTAGCTAACTTCCCAAACCAAGATCACAAAATTTTTGTTAAAGGGAGCAAGAAAACCAAGAAAATAAAATTATTCATAAGTTTAGAATTGGATAAAGATAATAATATTTCTATGTCAAATTTATTAAGAACTGACACTTATTAAAGCTATATCATCCAACCAAAATAATAGAAATAAGCTAAACCTTCAGAAAGTAGCGTATTCCAAAACTAATAATCTATTCATGTATAACTTATGCAATACTTAAACTAATAAAACAAGAAAAGCTACTTAACTAGAAATGCTAAGCTAATAGATGAAAGCTAAAAGAGATAGATAGAACCTATTTAAAATGCAATTATATAAAAGAGTTTTACAAGCTATTTCTTCCCATTTTCCCCCCTTTTCACAATCTGCTCTAGGCTTTATATAATAGCCCATGGTAGTTAAAACCATTATAAGAAATAAAAACTATAGTTGTCTTACATTTTGTTCATATAAATGCAAGATGTTAGATAATTGTCTGGCTTCTAAGAAAATCCTTTTCATCTTTTGAATCTTGGCTCCTTCCATTGATAGCTATTGTGTTAGTTTCACATGATTAAGGAGGATTTTGATGGCCTGGTTCATTATATCTAGTTCTGAGCTATTGAGTCACTTGATTACATCCTCAATGCCTAACCTTCCTAAATTTGATTCTATTATGTAGCTAGTTAATTCCATTAAAGTAGCTCCCTTACTTAAACAAGCCAACTCCAAACCTAACTTTTTTTTAGTAGTTTCCCCCATGATTCTGGTAACTGCCATCATCATGATGTCTAAAAGGCTTGTTTGTATTATGGTAATAACTCTTGCTTTTCTTTGGCTAGATCATACAACTCTTGGGCTCTTTTCTACATTTCTACAAAAATATCTTGCTTCTCTTGTAATTTTATTATTTCTTCTTGACTTTCTAGTATCCATTTTCTATTGTAATTAATTTCCATAATTACATCTCTAAAATCTAGTCTAGCCAAGTAGGAATAGTCTGGAGCCTTCCCTTTTATGGCTTACTCCAATTTGGAGCAAGTGATGGTCAATATTAATTTCATTTTTGCAACTTCATGTTCCTTATTTTCTAGCAATGATTTCTTGGTGGTTATCATCACTTTGAGCTATTCATTTTTCTCCTTAAAACTCTTCACTTCCTCTCATACCTTGGATGTCTCCTGCTCATTCTACAAACAAAAATTCTTGGAGTTTAGCTATTTAACTGTTTGCTATTTTTCCCATATCTTTGATCAAAGTTACTATGGTATCTAAAATTTCTCCATGTGATATTGCAAGCTTTTACTTTCTTATTTGTGGATCATCTTCCTTGTATTGGAAAATGGCACTAGCTTCTATTTTAGGCTTGGTAAAAAGCTTTTAGCTTAGTATGATTCAACCTTCCTTTTCTTTGATGTTAGAAGCTTGTGTTGCTTCCTTCATTAAATATATAAATGAAAAGGTAGGAGCCAAAGATGAACCTTTTCCTTCTTTCTGTTGCTACTTCTAAACCTTTAGAAGCTACTACCATTGATGATTCTTTGGCCTCTACTACTCTTCTTACTTATATTACTATTGTTCAAGCTCCATCATCTTTTGTTGTTTTAGCAATTATTATTGTTCTTTCTTTGCCCTTGCTTGATTAACTCTAGCTTTTCTTATGACCCTTACCCTAGTGATGAGTGGCGAGGTACCCCTACACTGAACCATACGAATACGAGCATGTACGCACGATCCGGTCGAACTCCGCAGACTAAATGCCTTAACGCCACAAGAAACACTTGGGGTTAATCGTTCGTTATCTTCCCAGGCTTGCTTGTATGTGTCATGGTGTATGGTTAAGCAAGTCTGAGGTATGTGATTTTTTTGGTATTTTTCAGTTTATCTCCTAAGCTATGAGGGAAAGGGTTGAGAAACTAACTAACTCTAACTAATGTCCTAAGTCTAAATTAACTAGCGTCAGCATCCGTTCCCACTTAC
>MNCI01012628.1:1031440-1051643 GCA_015680685.1 Gnetum montanum
TTCTCGTTTCATTTCTTAGCCCATCCACGATGTGGCAAAGTTGATCCCGCTTAGCGTACCCATGGCCCGGGCAACGATGTAGCAGTGTATAATAACGGGCCATGGTAGCATCCAAGGGTTCATGAGTACCTTGTTTCCAGCCTTGGATCTGCTTACACAAGTTGGACACTCTGGAGTACGTTTGATATTTGTTGTTGAACAATTCAAGCATCGTACTCCACCTCCTGATGGTTTCGAGTTCTAAGGACTGGTACCAGCTCTCTGCTTCTTTGGTGAGTGTCCTTGGGAACAACTTGAGCTTCTGCCACTCATTGTCAATGTTCTGCAAGGCACAGGCATCGTGGAATGCCTGCAAATGATTTTGTGGATTAGCATTGTATCCCCCTTCAAATTGTGGGATATTGTTCATGTCTAATTGCTTGATCCGACTATCCTTTAAATGCCTTGTGGGAATCCTAACTGCCTCTGTTATGTTAAGCATACTTTGGGTTGCGAGTAGGGGCTCATCATGATCATCTCTTTCATGATGTTTGTGATGTCTTCGTGGTGGTTCCCTACTCTCCCTACGTCCTTGCCCTTGTCCTAACTCCTCTCGACCTTCTTGTCGAGGTATTTTATCTCTTTTACTTTTACTCTCCTCGTTATGCTCATGATGGTTGTGCCCAGATGTGGAAGGAGAGTGTGAATGGTGAGATAAAGGAGAAGAAAAAGGAGATCCATTACCGTGGCGATGTTTCTTACCTTCTCTTTGGCTGCTTCAGCCCCGATCGTTGTAACGATCTAAGTGTCTGTCCTTAGTGTGAGTAGTTATTCTTGCCATGAACAGTTGGTGCTCACGGGGATCAGAGCCTGTAGCATGTACAGTTGATCGAAGGCCCTGATGCCTAACCTCTTCACCAGAGTGAGGAGGAGGAACATCATTTTTTAAGAAACCCATTGTGAGGGGTTCCTCGTCTCCTATTTCACTGATGACATGGGGGACCTTGCCCTTCAACAATGAATGTTGGCTCTCCTGCCTTGCGTCCCGAATACGTTGGGCATTTTTGGGATGATAATCCCTTATGTCATAATCATCCAAAACGTATTCCGCAATTAGTTCTTGCATGCCAATCTGTGCTAAGGCACGGAAAAGCATGTTAGGGGCAGATCGATCTATCTGGGGGTAACACGATGTTACCTTGCAGATCTCTCCATCGCAGTTGTTCATCTTGATGGAAAATAAAAGTAAAGTCAGGGACATACTCATCAGGATGAGTATATGTGACCTTGGATTGTTTAGGACCTGGCTGATCTGGGTTATGCATATGAGGCTGACCGTCGCCTGTATTGTCCTTAGGTTAGTTGATTTCGTGAGAAGAAGCCATTTCTAATGGTGTGCTATTTTACCGTTATTTATGTTCTTGATTAACTAATTAACCCGAAGGTTCATTGAGGCTCACAACGATGTGAGTTATATTTCTTATTTTCAATTGGCGTAAAAAACACTTAGTCCCTGGCAACGGCACCTATGATGAGTGGCGAGGTACCCCTACACTCAACCATACGAATACGAGCGTGTACACGCGATCCGGTCGAACTCCGCAGACTAAATGCCTTAACGCCACAAGAAACACTTGGGGTTAATCGTTCGTTGTCTTCCCAAGCTTGCTTGTCTGTGTCACGGTGTATGGTTAAGCAAGTCTGAGGTATGTGATTTTTTGGTATTTTTCAATTTATCTCCTAAGCTATGAGGGAAAGGATTGAGAAACTAACTAACTCTAACTAATGTCCTAAGTCTAAATTAACTAGCGTCAGCATCCGTTCCCACTTACCGGACACAGCCTGAACTATGCAACTGTGGCTACCAAACGCTAATAATTACTGGGATTACCACACGTAACGCAAGTGCTCAAAGTGGTTGTACTGAGGCACCTATTTAGCCTAAGTGTGATAAGCAGCCGATTCCTTAACTAGCCGTACACATTGGACTACTACTGGGATTACCAAGCACAGATCCTAGAATACCCTACTGGGTTACCAAGCAGCCAATGCTGGTAGTCAAGTTGTACTCACGCATTGCGACGAGCAGCCGATTCCTTGATTAGCCGTACACATCCGTAGATGTTCGTAATCAAGTCATACTTGTGCGCACTAGGAAAGCAATAAATAACAATGAAATAAAACCATGTACTGCAAGGTTTATCCAATCAAGTTCGTCTTTATTGCCGTACACAACTTGTGTTCAGGTTACAAAGTTGCTCAAATAAAGAGTCGTTCACTCTAGGACTCCTATTGCGGGCACATGGGAAATTAATCTAACTCTGGAGTGTTCAAACTGCCAAAGCTTCGCTACTTCTAGCCAGGATTGGGAAATAAGGGGAGTGCCGCCTCTTATTTATAGATATGGCAGCGGACCGTGATATTGTGTACGCGATATCGCATGGGATGCGATATCGCAGCACTATGCATGTCGCGTCTCATCACCTAGCATATTCTACCCCTTCAAGGGAAAACTTTTCATTAATCATGGTGTTCTTTGGCTCTAGCAATTTCCATGAAAAATAGTTCTTTTTCATTATAGTAAATCACTCTGAAAAATCCCTCGCTATAGGATGTTCTTTGTCCTTCATCCATTTACAAACTTCATTTATAGGGGGTGTCACAAGCCAAAGCCAAAAATTTCATTGATAATATTTCTTTTACCTATACTAGATCCTCTTCTTTGACCTAGTTAACTTCTTTGTCAGAAGCCTCAAGTTGATGAACCTTCCTAGTTTTTACTTTTGAATAAATTAGTTTCTAAACCATAGGGAAATTACATTGCTCTCTATATCTTCTGGTCATTCCTCTTAAATGATTCAAATTAATGAACTCCAAGAAGCCAAAATTAAGAGGAAAAACTTATTTGTACTTATAATCATGCCTTAAGAGGCTTTTCCACATTTGTCACCCAAATTCCAAGGTTGCTAAATAAGGAGCTATGAATCTAGGAAATTTGAAGACCTTACCCTCAAATCCTACTATAAGAGTCTAAGTATAATAATCCTATAGGAAAATAGCTCCATGACATTTTTCTTTTATTTTATTAATCACTTGCTAGTCTACCCTTTATGGGAATGCTCCTAGAATTAACTTTATCAAATGAGGGTAAGCATAATTCATCAAAAACTCTAAGGCCTAAGCATCAAAGTAGCTCCTCTAGTAAACTACTTGAAAGAAATTATAGCAGGGATCTTCTAGCTAGGATTTTCTCTGCAACGTGTATCCCAAAAAAATTGGACCATTCTTTCAAGGTCTAATACCTCATTTAGTAAATAATCTAATTTAAATAAGCTTCAATTTAGCTACACCCCTTGCTCATGAATCTCCAATAGGCTCTACTAAAATGTGTCATTCATATATTGTAGAAGAAAAATGTGCCTTGTATTTTCTAATGCTACCCAACTCCATACATGATAATCAATAATAGTATTAATCTCATAGCCAGAACAAAAATTTAGAGTAAAAATAAAAATTTGATGGAGAAACTTGAGCTCTGAAGCCTTTGGAATGGTATTCCTATATCCCCATGCCTTTGTTAAGTTAGCTAGAGGTAGCTTGATGACTTTCCCTGATTCTGGATGGTTCCAAAATTTATCATTTAGCACCTCATTGTATTACTGAGCTTCTATCTTTGTGATTTCTAGTTTTACTAGACCATAAAACTTGTATGCCCTCCTGATGCTAATGTTGATATAGCACTTCATGTTTCTGCTGAATCATATCTTTTCTTTCTCATAAATTATTTTTACTATTAAGCAATTCAAAACATTTCTAACGAGGTTTGCTCTTGGTCTAAGACCAAGCTTATGAAGCCCTATCATTTCGTAAATTTCATGTCATTCCTTCATTAACTCTACAAACTACAGGCATGATTTCTTTATTAGGTATGATCTTCATCAATATTAAAGTGATCTATATTTTCTACTTCCAACTCCATTCATGCTACATCAATCCACTAATAGAGTTGATAGATGTTCAACATGTAGTGCTAAAGATATTTAGAGAAGACAAATGTGTCAACATCCTAAAACTTCTGGGGTGCTTCTTCCTTTTCCTTGTATGATATTTTAGCTATCTTTTACTAACTTTCTTGAAGCTTTCCTGAACTCTTCAATGATGAATCTATCTCTATTCTTAGCTCTGTTTCAAATCTAGTTTTGCTTGCTAATGGCTCCAAAATCTATTCAACTCTCACTTATTAATATTTAGTGCTCTATTCTTTAATTTTCTAATCTGGAATAGACTATTGGATTTGACACTTGACATATGTTGCAATCTCTAATTCTATTGAGCTACTTCATTTAAGACTTAAGGATTTAAATATTCCTTTTATTGTTAGTTTATAGAGCCTTTTCCAACTTGTTTGTATAGGTGAATAAAAGTGTTAGAAACTCATTCTATGAGAGAATCTAATGTAATAGAGTGAATTCCAACTTCTTTATAAAATCTATTCTATGTCACACCCTACCTTCTGCTAAGCTAGATTAAAACTAAAATGTGCACATGTGTAATCCTAGGACCTAGAGTGAGATTTGACATGGCCCATAGAACCAATCTAGAGTTCTCTTATAGAATCTTTTTGGATTCTATAAACTTTCTCTTCAAATAAGTTGATGTGGCAAAACCATTTCCATACTTGTAAAGTTGAATTTTGGCTCCATATGTTGGTTCTATAAGTTGATGTGCAAGATGCTAAGATGGTAGAATCAAAGAAAAGATGGTTTATAAAGATAAATTTTAGTTCTACAGTTAACATCCTCTCTCTAGATCTATTGTGGCTCATACAACCATCTAGGAGCTCATCATAGAACCAATCTTTGGTTCTATGAATCGACTCTACCCAAAGTCTGAAGTGGTATAACTAATCTTCACACTTTCTTGTAGGGTTGAATTCTAGTTCTACATATAAACCTAATGACATGGCTTGGAGAACTGATCTAATTTTTCCTTGTAGAGCCAACTTCTAGCTCAATGAACTAGTATTGTGTAGACGTTGACATGCTATAACTTTTTCATGATTTGTTTGTAGAGTTAAATTTTGCCTTTACAAAACTAGCTCTACAAGCTGATGTGGTAGTGAGGGCTAAACATTTCTCAAAAGCTATTTATGCCTACTTAGCTATTCATAGAATCATTTTGTAGATCCATTTTTTCTGATCTATGAACCTACTCTTCATGACTGCTGACTTGGGAGAACCAATGTTAAGCTTCTTTGTAGAGCAAAGTTATGACTACAAAGCTGATGCAGTAGAGCCATTTTCTAGAGCTATTTTGTAGAATCATATTTTTGGCTCTACAAAGGGCTTAACTCTAAGCTTCCTCCTTCTATACATAGAATTGTTTTTAGCCTTTCTTCTATAGCTAATTTTTCACTCTACAAACTTTTCCCAAACAAATTCCATGTGTCATATGAGATTTACAAATAAATCAAACTTCAATCTCTTCTTATGCTTATATGTTGTGATGCTTCCTCAAGTAGAATCCTTTGTAGAGCTAATTTCTGGTTCCATGAAAATTACTCATGAGAAAATTAATGTGACAATATTATAAAGTGGATTATTCATATAGCTAAATCTTAGTTCTATGAACCTTTCCCTCTAAATAGTTTATGTGTTATAGTTGCTCTAGTATGTATCTTTAGGATCCCTTTCAAAATTGATGTAGAAGAGCTAAAAAAATAAGTTCATGTAGCACCAACCTTTGATTTTTATGACAATATATTACAGAATAAATAACATGGTGAGATTAGCTGCATGCTTATTTGTAGAAAATTTTTTTGGTTCTATGAAGAAAAATTCTCCTCATAGTTTTAAATCTATCTCAGCTTCTCTTGTGGAACTATGTTAGCTCTTTAAACCCTTCCTAGTCATAGCCCACATGTCACATGATATTTATGCATAGAACTAATTTTGCTCTCATATCATACTTGAACACTACGAAGCTATCCTAAGTAAAATTTTCCTATAAGGATAATTCTTGGTTTGCAAGCTTTCTTTACAAGATGACATGCACAAATGATGATGTAACTTGTAGAACAAATTTAGCTTTTCTTTGTAGAGCCAGATTTTAGTTCTATAAACCCACCTTACTAAATAGTTTATGTGGTAGAAGCAAAAATGTGCATTTGATGCTGCTATGGAGTATGAGATTCATATTCATAGAATCAATTTTTGGTTCTATGAACTAGATCTTCATAAAAGTTGACATGGCAAGAGTATTTTCAAAACCAATTTTCTTAGTTCTATAAACTCATTGACTTTTCAAAAGTTGACATTGTAGAATCATTAGCTTCTTTTCAATTTTAAAATCTATTCTTTACAAATGTTGGCATGGCTTTAGAACCACTTCATTAAGCTGCTTCTTCATCTCATGCGAATGTTTTACATTAGAAAAAGTTGACATGGTGGAATAGACAAAAAGCTTTTTAGTGAAGTTGAATTTTGGCTTTATAAATAATGTTCCAAGTTGATGTGATGAAACTATCTTTGAGTCAGCTTTTAGAACTCAAGCTTAGCTCTACTAGATACATCATCGATTTATGTGGCAAAACTAATCAAGGTATGCTATGTAGAGTTATTCATCAACTCTACAAACCGCTTCTATGTTAATAGAGCTAATTTATTTAAGTATTTTTCTATGCTTTTTTCCATATTAAAATTTCCCCTTAGCAAGTTGAAATGGTTAACATACTTTAAGAAATTCTTTTTTGAATTCAAATCGAGCTTCTCTACTTGAAGCGAGGGTTTCCTTTAGTGCTTAACTATTTGTGTCAATCTCTATTATGATGAAAATGATTCATAAGCTCTATGATTATATTCTTTGATGATGTAAACTTAACTTACAAAAAATAGAATATGCTTTAGGACTAGTAAGCTCTATTCTTGATGTCTAACTTAGTTAATCTATGAAACACCTCATTTAATTTAAAAATCCTAGCTATATAGTTTTAGTTAAAAAAAGGAAAAGTATCTTAGAAGGGTTTATACTTTGAAATTCTTATCCCACAAATTTTGATCACTTAAATCCATATCGTATTTTTTACTAAGATAATTTTTTCCAAAAATTCCTTGATTGGGACTTGTCCTACCAAAAACTCAATATGCTAAACCCTAACTCATTCTTATAGAAAAATCAAATTTGAGAAGTGGACCTTAACCTCTGCTTCATTAATGGTTGAAATATTACCATAGATTATATTCTTAATAAGAGGGTTTAAGCTAAAATAAATCTCATATTTAGCATTTTTGTAAACATTTCCTCTTGACTTTACTTCTATTTTCTTATAATGGTTATGTGAAATAATCAAGCCTCATCATAATTTATGGTTGTTTCATGAAAATGACATATTGTTGCAACAACTACTACATTCTTAACAAGTTATTACCATCAATTGTAAATCTCATTAGTAATTAATTCATTGTTGAGGAATTGTTAAGTTCTAATGAATAACTTGTAAATATAATTTTATATTTTTATTTTAAAATAAAAAAATGTATTATCTTCTAGGAAAGCTAGTAACTTTAATTCTCATTTGTTATCAGTTGATGATTGCAAAACATTTCACATCTAATTACAAACTTATATCGAGTTAAATTATCAAAGTAATGCTATTAAGATAATCAACATTTCTTTTGAATGATCATGGATAAAGATTCATATGATCATCACATAATTTTGTAATAGTAACATTCAAAAATCATTTAACTTGTAATCAATAATGTTAATTAAATATATATTGATTTGTGACCTAAGATTTATTTAAACATATAATAATTAATTGATATATGATTATATGTTTAATGATACATTAAATTTATTAAAGCATAATAAAGCATAATAAAATAATTCATAGATAAATAAAAAAAATCACTAATTAATTATAAATTTAAGAATAAATAATGTTCATTACAACCTAATAGAAGATACTGATTATAAGATTATGACCAACTATTTTTTATAATAACATAGTAATGTTGGACAAAAAATTTTAAATAACAGGTTTCGCTAAATTGGACAAGCTCAAAATGGAAATAATCCAAAAATAATGAAAACCTCCCTCTTATTGACTCAATGCCAACTACAATACTTGGACATGGAAGATTTTTTAATGTTATTATTGACTATTGCACCATATTTTCTTGATCTTATATTATAAATTTAAAATATCAAACTTTTTATAATTTCTAGAATTCTCATAAACTAATGGAAAATATAGTTAACCTTAAAATCAAAGCAATTAGATTGGAAAAAGATGAAGAATTTATTTTCTAAAATTTTTAAGATTATTGTAATAAGAATAAAATCCACAAAAAAAATACAAGTGCTTATGCATGTCAAAGCAATGGAATAGTTGAAATGAAGAATGGATTGACATAAGACATAAGTAGATATTTGTTGAAATAGGCATGTTCATCATATTACTATTAGAGAAAATTAATATACATGTGTGATATTCTATTCTTAGATGTCTTCACAAATGTCAAATATTCATAACATTTAACATTATGCATAGAAAAATATAAGGAAAATGTAGAAGCAAAAGAAATGAATGCTTTATTAATATGGAAATAATGTATTTAGGTCATGCTCTGAGGATTCCTTAGGGTTATCTTCCTTTGACATCTATCCCATAGTGGTGATCTAGCATTATCACCTTGGTTAGGCTTATACTCAATTAGAAGAAATGGTTATTCACCTTCCTATCCTATGTCACTTGGCACCTATTACTTGCCATTGATGGCTCCACAACTTCATGTTAATATGACCTTGAATGCTAGGGTATAAACGCTCAAAGGTTACCTCGAGAGATATGCTCATTATTACAACACATTCTTTCTTAATTATAACTTGTCCTTCTTAATAAAATAACTATAACACTTGTTATAAGGTGATACCATCTTTGTTATGAAAAGAAATCATTTGGAAATGAAGTTGTGATAACATGGATCCTTACATTCTCAATAGGTTAATCACTACATCAAGAAAGAACAAAATACCTTTTGAATTGTTGTACAAGAGAATTTGGACTGTAGAACATATGAAAGTGTTTGGATACTTGTGCTATATAAAAATTTTAAGCTAATTACTTGACAATCTTAAAGGCATAAGTATTAAATGCATATTTTTAGACTATGAAAAAAAAGCTAGTGGGTATAATTATTACAATCTAATGTAAAGAAAATGATACTACACTAGGAAGACATTATAGAAAGTAAGAAAATCTAGCAAGTAGAAAAATCATTCTTTCAAAAATTAAAGAGTTCTTACCATTCAAAATCATGGTTAGTAATAATCATCCTCAAGAAAAAATTCTAGATGATAATAACGATAGAAGATATATAAGATCATAAGCCACACATCATGTCACATATTTAACACTTGTTCATAGACCTAGAACTATTGATGGAGTTTTGAAGAAACAAGTATGGGAATAAGAAATGCAAAAACAAGTACAATATCACTAATTTGATAGATAAACCAAAAGGTAAGAAGATTAGTGACTACAAGTGGATTTTCAAAACAGAATACAATGAGAAAGATGAAGTTTCTAACTACAAGACAAAACTAGTTTCAATATGTTTTAAGTAAAAGAAGTATATTGATTATGAAAATTATTTACACTAGTGGCAAGATTTAGAAATATTAATCTCATTATCTCTCTAGCCATCCATAAAGATATTAAATTAGATGTAAATACAACATTTATAAATAATAATATAAAAGAGGACATCTATGTTTATCAAGTAATGGGCTTCATTCAAAATGAACAACAAAACAAGATTTGTAAACTAAAGAAACCATTTTATGAATTAAAATAAACATTTAGATCTTGGTTTCAAAGAACTAATGATTTTATAATCAAGAAAAATTACCATTAATGCTTATTTGAGATGATATTATATCGTAATCATAATGATATAGATTTTATCATGATTTCATTTTTTATAGATGATCTAATTTTCATGCAACTAATGCTAGTTTGATTAAAGAGTTCAAAATTGATATGAAGACTGAATTTAAAATAAAAGACATGGATTTTTTCAAATGGTTTCTTGGAATATAAGTTAATCAAGTTAAAGAAGGGCTCAAAATTCATCAAATACATTGTAAAATTGCTAGTTGAGAAGTATGTGCTATAAGATATGAAAGAAACAAATGCTTCACTTCATCTAAATATGAAATTAACTTTGAAAAATAACATACCATTTGTGGATACATCAAATTATAGGAGCATCATTGGATCACTTAGATTTTTGTGTCAAATAAGATATCCATATTCATGCAAGAACCAAGAGAGTCATATTTCAAAGCATTATTTCATATGTTAAGGTATGTAAAGTTGATTGTAAGATTGAAATTAAATTTTATCAAATAAAGTGAAATGTTTCATGTATACTTAGATGTTGATTAGACTAGGAATCAAAGTAATAGAAAATATACTTTAGGAAAAATCATGTTTCACAATCCTAATCATAGTTATTAGAAGTTAAAGAAGAAAAATTTTATTATTCTCTTAATGTATGAAGTTAAATTATTTTCACAATAGATCATGCCACATGTACTTTGATTGAAAAATCTATTTGAATAACTTAAATTTGAAGTAAAGATGTTAAGTCATCTACTATGTAATAACACAACAATAATTATGCTATCAAAAGAGGATGTGCTTTACAAGAAATTCAAATATATTGACATCAAATACTATTTCATCAAGTAAGAAGTCAAGGAGATCATAATCAAGACAAAGCATATCGAGGCACATGAGCAATTGGCAAATCTCAGGATCAAAATCCTAAAAACTTATAGAATGTGATTCTTGAATAGTGAGATTGCAAGGACAAAGATAAATGAAGATCATAACTTACAAGAAAAAATAAAATGTGAAACTATAAGCAACTAAAATTTAACACTAAAAAAGGAAATGTTGATCCTAGTATAAAATTATTGCTATGACAAATGAAGACTTAAGTTTAATACCAATCAAAGTTATAAATTAAAGTCATGTACAATAGAGAACATTAGTTAGGAATTAGTTATTTTTTGTAAATAGGATTGAAGCCTTGTAATTTTTATGTTTTATTTTTAAATTAGAAAGCCCATAAGTCATCATCCCTTATTTATTAAAAATATTTTTAAGGATGATCATCATGTAAAATGGCCAAAAGAAACCATTATAATTTCCTTATTTTAGCCTCATTCCATGGGAAAAGACTTCCCAAGTCAAATATATATATATTAACAAGCATGTAATTCACTTATAATGTGATCTTGAATCACAGTTATGGGCCTCTTGACTTGATATTCTATTAAGTTATGAATTTTTTGTTTCATATTGAAGCATAGATAGCACATTGAAGCACAAGAAGCACTGCAGTTATGAGTAATCCACTAACATTAGCTGAAGTAGTAGTAGAAGTAGAGGATCTAACCTAGCCCAACAGAGCCATAGGTGTCTAAACTATTTGTAGCCATGGATATGTTTTGAGAGTTTTTTCTTCTTACAATCTAAAATCATCCTAGTTTCAAAACTTCTTTGGATTTATCATTTGTGGTATTGAATAAAATGAATGAAATAGATTATGAATAGGTAGCCTTACACAAGTCAATTAATGTTATTATTATTAAAGTCAAATAAGTTTGATTTTTTTAATTTTTATTATATATTTTAGAATTATTAATTAATTATAAGAAGAAAATATTTACAGAATAATGAAGCATGAATAATGTCATATTTGTGATGCCTAAATAATCTATAGCCATGGATATGTTATTGCATACATATCTTGTCCATTGTCTATAGGTAAATGAAGATCCTCCAATTATGTAATTGTAGATAATTTGGAAGAAGTCATTCTATGATGAGTATAGAGTGTAATCCCAAAATTTCACAGATAAGCCTTAGCTATGACAGTCATTGCTCTCACATAGGCATCCTTTGGTGGTGGTATTTGATAAAACTTATAAATGGATATACATATTGTAGGAAGGATCATATAATGCTAATCCTACTATGCATGTATCAATATGTAAAAGAAAATGTGAGAATAATTACAGATGCAAGTATCCTCTAGGTTTTGAAACATGAAGATCATCATATCTTTTTGGACTCTAGGTTTTGGAGATGATAAATTTTAAAAGCTTAATCCACAAAGAACATTGTCTCATGTCTTTTCCCAAGTAAGTTTGACTGGTATATGTAAAATGAAATCAAGTTTTGTTAATCTCTAGAACCTCTACTAGGTTGCCTCTAGTGGACAAGGCATCTTCTTAGCAACTAGTATAACTTAAACTTTTGGGGCTACCCCCATATCATGGGTCACCTCTTCTATGCATACCTCATCTTAGATGGATCATCCCCTCACTCACAAGTCATTACCTTTGAGAAATTTAGAACTTAAGTTACATCTAGACAAGTCTTTCTTAGTCATGGATCAACCCTTGAATGTCCTAAAAGACAAAGGTATTTGATCATTGAGGATATATAAATTCTTAGATACATCCCTCGTCATTTTTCCTCAAGAGTGGAAGCCTTTCTTCCATGTCTATCATGGTGAATCTAGATGCTGGAGCCAAGGAGAAAATGTATTGTTAGGCCAACATTAATATTTCAAGTAGTAACAAGTTTAGTTATAAAATGAAGTGCAAAAAATTTTCATATCTTGTTTGATGCATTGTGTGCAAAAAATTCCATATCATTTACATTGTATTTTTTCCATTTGATTGTCCTATTGAATGTGATATGATCTATCCAAGATCCTTGTATGCATCATTTCATTTTACTCAAAATTTATGAGTTTATTTAAGAATTTTGACCTTAAAGTCCTATTTCTAGTAAAGGGAGATTAGAAACCCTTGAAACTAGCATTATTCTTGAAGGAGTTGAAGAATTAAAGGGAACCCTAGGAAAGTGGAGATTTGAATAGTCCCTATAGAGGTGACTAGGCCCAAGCCGAATCACTATGAAACCTTGGTGTGCACTTTCTTGTTTTTTTATGCACTTGATTTTTTTTCTTACCTTATATTTATTTTCTAATTTAGTTTTATATTTGTGATCTACAAGTTTCATGGAAAAATGATTTTAAATTTACAAATACACCCTATTCATGTTCCCTCTAGGGTGTCCATTTTGATTTATAATTGATATTAGAGATTAATCTCTTGATATTGGAACTAACATCCTTCAAGAGTTTGTGCTTATTCTGCCATGCTTATTATAGATGCATAATCATCTCACAAGCCTCCATTCTTTGATGGATCAAACTGCATCTATTAGAAGACAAAGATGAGGTTCTTTATCTATTCTATGAACTTTGATATTCAACATGTAGTAGATCATGGATATTCAAATCCTACTAAAATTCATAAAACTTGAAGTAGAAACTCCTACACAAGACCTAAGAATAAAAGCAAGTGAATAGATAAGAAAGAAAAAAGCTCATGTGGCTAATGTAAAATTCATGAATGCATTCTGTTATGCCTTTTTTCCTAAAGAATTCAATAGAATTATTTATTGTAAAACTAGAAAGAAAATTTAGGACCTTTTTGCATCCACTCATGAAGGGACCACTATGATAAAGTAATCAAAAGTTCAAATTCTTAATCAATGATTTGAGCATATCAAGCTAAAACATGATGAGATTATTAAGGAATACTTATTTAGAATCACCAAAATTGCTAATGCTCTTAAAGGACTTAGGGTAGATTATCTTGGTTCTAAAATTTATCTAAAAGTCTTAGGAAGGTGATAAACCATGAATTAATGCTTTGGATATTATTAATTTTTAATGTTTTTCTTTGATTTTAGTATGTAGCTACAACTTCATGTGGATCATAACCAACCACAGGTGATGAGTGGCAAGGTACCCCTACACTCAACCATACGAATATGAGTGTTCATGCACAATTTGGTCGAACTTTGCAGACGAGCTAGTTGTGGTATCTAGATAGTTACATGTTGATCATAGTTCACTATCTTCCCACCTAGACTAGCATTTTCTTTTTCACATATGATTTAGTCCAAAGTGAGGTGTATGATATGACTTCTAAACTAGTGCTACTCCTAGAGGAAATTGAAAATAACTTTGTTTTAAGCTAAGAGAGAGTGGGAGAAGAGAATCTAGACTAGCCTAAGTGTGATGAGCATCCTTCCTTAATCATCCGTACACATCTTGGACCTCGTGTACTACTTTTAGGATTACCAAGCATATATTACTTGAGTGCTCTTAGATACGCTACTGGGTTACCAAGTAGTCACACTTAAATTCTCGTGATTAAGTTGTACTCATTCCACATTTAATAACAAGGATAGTAAAGGAAGGTAAAGAAACATTAATTAAGAAAGTAATAAATAACAATAACAATTAAGCAATTAAAACTAAGTGAATGCTGCAATGATGAAGTAATCTCAATCCTTAGTATCGGTCATGTGCGTGTCCAAGTACGTCACACTCGAATAAAGGTTTTGTACAATTACAGTCATCACACTGTGGGCATGCACTGGGGAAAGGATTGAGAGGAACTAAAAATAAACAAAAAGGACTATACTCTAACACTAACTTCCCCCACCTTCCTGTGCACCCAAAGGTGTATTTATAGGCTTACACAGTGATGAGACACGATAGCACATAGGCCATGATATCGCGTACATGATATCGCGTCGTCCCCTGCGATGTTGCGTATGCAATATCGCGGTCCGTTGCCAAGTCTATAAATAAGAGGCAGCTCTCCCTTGTTTCCTCATCCTGAGTTAGAAGTAGGGAAACCATGGCAGTTTGATCACTCCAGAGATAGAATATTTTCCATGTGCCCGCAGTAGGAGTCCTAAAGTGAACGAATCTTTATTCGAGCAACATTGTGCCTAAACACAAGTTGTGTACGGAAATAAAGATGAGCTTCTTGGATAAACCTTGCAGTGCATGGAATAGGGTTTTATTTTAATGTTATTTATTACTTTCTCTTAGTAATGCGGAATGAGTACGACTTGATTACGAGCATCTAAGGATGTGTACGGATAGTCAAGGAATTGGCTGCTCATCGTAATGTGGTATGAGTACAACTTGATTACGAGCATCTAGTGTGACTACTTGGTAACCGAGTGGTGTATTCAAGATCTATGCTTGGTACTCGCAGTGGTAGTCATGCACAAAGATGTGTATGGTTAGTCAAGGAATCGATTTCTCATCGCACTTAGGCTAGATTAGATTCTCTCAACCCTTTCCTCCTAGTTAAGTGCCTCAGTATGACCACTTTGAGCACATGCATTACGTGTGGTGATCCCAGCAACGATTAGCATTTGGCAGCCGCGGTTGCATCAGTTCAGGGTGTGTACGGTAAGTGGGAACGAATGCTGACACTAGGTAATTTAGACTTAGTTCATTAGTTAGAGTTAGTTAGTTTCTCCAACCCTTCACCTCGATAGCATAGGAGATAAAACATAAAAGATCATAAAAATCATATACCTCGGACTTACTTAACCATACACCGTGACAACCACAAGGAAGTCTGGGAAGACAACAAATGATTAACCCCAAGTGTTCCATGGGGTGTGTAGGCACTTAGTCTGTGGAGTTTGACTGGATCGTGCATGCTACACTCGTTTCATATGGTTGAGTGTAGGGGTACCTCGCCATTCATCATTGGCGCCGTTGCCAGGGACTAAGTGTTTGTGCGCTAAGTAGGACATAAAGGATATCACTCACATCATTGGGAGCCTAAACGAACCTTCAGGTTGATTAATTAAACAAGAATTTATATAATAGTAAAATAGCACATCGATAAATCAAAATGTCTTCTTCTCATAAGAGCAACTCACCACCTAAGGACCATACACGAGACAGTCGGCAACATAAAACACATAACCAAAATTAGCCAAGTCCTAAAAAATACAAGATAGTCTATACTCATCCCGATGAGTATATTCCAAATTTTACTTTTATCCTCCATCAAGATGAATAGTTGCGATGAAGAGATTTGCAAGGTAACATAGTGTTACCTTTAGATCATGTAGTTCCAAACATGCTTCTCCATGCCTTGGCACAAATTGGCATGATAGAATTATTTGTTGAATACGTTGTGGAAGATTTTGACTCAAGGGATTATTATCCCACAAAAGCACAACATATGAGGGAATCAAGGTAGGAGAGCCAACATACACTGTTGAAGGGCAAAGGTCCACACGTCCTTAGCGAAATCAAAGATGTTCCCCCTCCTAAAGAAAGTGAGGAGGTTGGATATTAGAACCTATGATCAATGATACATAACCCTGGTTTTGATGCCCGTGAACACCAACTATTCATAGAGGGAACAACAACTTATGCTAAGGATAGGCACTTAGATCGTCACCACGATCGGGGTCGTAGCAGCTGAAGAGAAGGCAAGAAACATCGTCATGGCTATGGTTCCCCTTCTTCTTCCCCTTCTTCACATCACTCACCCTCTCCTTCCACATTTGGATGCAACCATCAGGAGCATAATGGAGAGGATAAAGGTAAGAAAAATGAGAGACCTCGATGAGAGAGTCGAGAGGGAGGACAAGGGCAAGGACTTAGGGAAAGTAGGGAATGACAAAGACATCACAGACATGATGAAGGAGATGATCATGACGAGCCCCTACTTGCAACCTGAAGTATGCTTGACATAACAGAGGCAGTTAGAATTCCCATAAGGCATTTAAAAGATAGTTGGATCAAGCATTTAGAGATGAACAATATCCCACGCTTTGAGGGGGGATACAATGTTGATCTGTAGCATCATTTACAGGCATTCCACGATGCTTGTGCCTTGCAGAATATAGAAAATGAGTGGAAAAAACTTAAGTTGTTCCCAAGGAAGCTCATCAAGGAAGCAGAGAGTTGGTACCGGTCCTTAGAATCGAAAACCATCAGGAGGTGGAGTACGATGCTAGAACTCTTCAACGATAAGTATCAAACGTACTCTAGAGAGTCCAATTTGTGTAAGCAGATCCAAGGATGGAAGTAGGGTATTCATGAAACCTTAGATGCTACCATGGCCCGCTACTACACATTGTTACATCGTTTCCTAGGCCATGGTTATGCTCAGTAGGATCAACTTCACCACATTGTGGATGGGCTAAGGCATGAAACTAGAAGAACCCTTGGGACTTGTGCCCAAGGGAGACTTTCACAACTTAGAGCCCATGAAGTACGTTGCTTGTTGGAGCAAGTAGCAAAAGAAGAAGGTGAGCTATGAAAAAGGAAAAGTGTAGAAGAATACAATCGTGACCCCTCTCTTTGAAAGAAGGGAGTGAAATTTTGCGATGAAGAGGATGAGTCACCAATCGAAGAGTTGGTGAATAGGAAAACCTTTTCGATTCAAAATTTAACAATAGAAATAGTGACTAAGGTAAATGACATAGGGAGTTCCTTAGACTCTAAAATTGAAACTATCTGAAAAATTGTAGAAGAGTCTAAGGTAGAACAAAGTAGTGACAAAGGTACGACAAAGTGGAGAGATTTAGGCCCTGCACATAACAAGGGGAAGGGGAAACTCACTAACTCCGATGTGGTTGTGGATTCAGACACAAACGATGATGGTGGATGTGAGATTTGCCACTATGACCATCCTAAGGGATGTTGCCCAATCATCTCACGTCTACAAGATTTTGGGGTGTATGCACTTAATCTAAGACTTAATCAACAACAAACACCCTGTAGGTTACCTTATCCCTAAGGTAACCCAATGTAGTTCCACCAACCATTAACATATTATCCAAGTGGAACTCCACCACAACCCATCAGATAGCATCAGCAGTGGAAATACCCACAGTCATGGGGGATGCCATCGCCGAAACATTAGTACCCTTACCGACAGCCTGACCCTTATGGATATTATGTGTAGCAGCCGATTTCTCCAGGTAACTCTATGAGTCACACAACTCCCCACCGTCACTACCAAGTTTGGGAGTACTTCAGAAGGACTCCTTCTCCTCTAGGAGACACTCCATACCCACACCATCCTCCAAATCCATCCACACCTCTTCCACAAGTAGTTCCCATAACACCTCCTACTCCAAAAATGCAAGGGGAACTTCCTACTCAACCGCAGCAATGTCATGCTATGAGAGCTGTAAATATTCAACCTGCTACTGGTTCTGACAATTGTAAAAAGAGAAGACCCTTCTTCAGAACCAAAAGCCCAGACAAACTCTTACAACAACAAGCGGTTAAGTCTAGGTACACTCCTCCATCATCTAACACTTCGGAGCACCCTTCAGTCCAATAGAGCTTAACGCATACGGTTATGTTAACGCATACTGTAACTAACTAGATCAAGGTAGGCCACTTCCCAGAAAACTAACTGACCCTGGAAGTCCCTTAATCTACCTTCAAGTCATCGGAAATGAACCACATAGGGCTCTTCTTGACTCAGATTCCGGAATCAACTTAATTTCACAAGAGATGTATCACGCCTAGAACCTGCCCCAACTTAAGAAGAGCAACATTCAATTAGAGTTGGAAGACCAGTTCATCACCATTCCCTTAGAATTGGTGGAGGACATCATTACCATTGTGTGTGGTTGGTCTTACCTAGCTGATTTCTTGGTGATTGAGGTCAAAAACAATGAAGGGGACTTCCTAATCATAATGGGAATGACATGGCTTAGTACAATAGATGCATGCCTTAGGATTCGCGATCCTTCCTTGGAAATTTCTAAGATAAAAATTTATGGAAAGATCGAGAAGAGGAAGGTTCCATGCATCACATACAATGATTCATCAGGTGATGACATGGAGGAAATTCCTCCATGCAGTAGGTGTGCCCTTGAAACTTTGAAACAAAGATGTCTGTATGCAGCAACCACACAGTAAGTAGTAGACACCCCGTGGTTGAAAGCTACTAGAAGGAGCAACCAAATATGCATGGAACGAACTAAGGCACTAACCCATGCCAACAATGAAGGCATAGATACATTGGAATATGTGCGTCGCCAACTTCCACCCCTTAATCTAAGATCATCAATTGGGAGAAGTTGGACGCTTCTTAAAAATTCAAACAGGCGCTCATTATTTTGGATCTCTCCCTTTCCACTCAGTCATGGGGGAGATGGCCACCTATGCTAATCATATAGGGCCCTCAGTTCTTTTAAGTTTTTATTTTACACATTTTTGTTTTACACGTTTTTGTCTTACACATTTTTGTTTTACAAATTTCTTTAACTTTTCTTGTTTTTGTTCCACAACTTTCTTTAACTCTTCTTTTTTTTTTTACAACATCGTTATACTTTTAACTCTTCCTCTTGTGTGTGTGTGATCCACCCTGTAAGTTTGTCACCCAATAAGTGTTCTGCATGATGGTATGAACTATTTTCATGTGATTGCTAATGTTTGGTTTTTACCTTTAAGTCACAATGTTGATACTAAGGTATGTTGCTTTTGATATGGTAGGCAATGAGACCACTTCATCCATCCATCCACCAATTTCTATTTTCTCTCTTGGCCTGGAAATGTACAGTCCCCTTCTAATAAGAACTTAAACGAATCGGTGACTGGGCATTTCTCAAACTAAGGAAGGACTCAAGTATTGAAAAGGGTGTGACTTCAAGGGAACTTGATGCTTTTGTGTTGGCCATTCTCTTGGGTGCTTGGATGTTTTATTTTTGAGTTTTCTCACCATTTCGATGTTACCCCAACTATCAGAAGCTGAGATAATAAAAATAAAAAGTCTTTGCATGGGATGGTTCTCACGCATAAAAACACAAAACATAAAAAAAATAAAAAAAACTAAGTGAGAATTCAAAGCACACCCCTTAGACAAAATAAACTTGGGATACAAGCACTGGTTATGGAACCAAAAGTGTTCCCTTTAACTAAGGCCCTTCTTACTTCCCATTCTCTCCTTTGTTTCGTCGGAATGGTGATGACTCTTGGGGAAGGCATCCTTGTTATCCAAGTGGATGGTTTAGCTGAATGCATTGATGCAAAGTCACTAGATGTGGTTGGTTTGAGGCTAGACTTGGAATGGGATTTGCTAAGTCACATTAATCATGAAACAGACAAGGGGCTGTACACCACCTTGTTCTTGGGATTCCATTCCATCCTCTTCTCTCCACCCTTCTCTCCATTGTTCACCTCACTGCTGGTTGTATCATTAGTGTATATTTTGGTAAATGCATTATTTTCTTTTTGGTAAATTATTGTAGTTAAGACTTTAACTCTTGTTCCAA